>VXBX01002842.1:176546-186667 GCA_013400415.1 Scytalopus superciliaris
GGCGGCGGGGCGCGGATGGCGGCGGGGGCCGGCGGCGCGGCCGGGGGCCGCAGCTTCTCCTTCAAGGTGGTGCTGCTCGGGGAGGGCTGTGTGGGGAAAACCTCGCTGGTGCTGCGCTACTGCGAGAACAAGTTCAACGACAAGCACATCACCACGCTGCAGGTGCGGGCCGGGGCGGGCGGGCCGGGCGAGGGGGGTGCTGGCCCGGCTGTCCTTCGCCCCGCAGCTCCCCGCACCGCTGGCCCCTGCCCTGGTCACAGCTCAGCGGGAGCCGCGGTAACCATCGCTGCTCCCTAAGGGGGGCTGTGCCCCGCAGGGCTCTGGGGAGCCAAGCTTCTGGTGCCTTTCGCGCCTCACATCTAAGCTTTCAGGACTTTAGGGCCTCGCTCCTATTCTGCATGTCAACTGCTCCGTGTTTTCCAGTTATGTATATGAATGTCTTCGTGTGAGTCCTGGGAAGTATGATGCGAAAGTAATTTTGTGATTGTAATCACTGTTAGTGGACTGATGACTAAGTGTTTCATACGTGCTGCGTGTCTGTTAATCATAGTCTTTCTCGTGTTCCCATATCCTAACACTGCAGCTACCTAAATGCTACTGCTTAGTGAGAAAAGCTTTCACAAAATGCTTTGAGATTAAGGCTTACAATTTAATAACAGAAAAGATTTTTAAGTCTTGCTTGTCGAGATAGCTCCCTGAATTTTGACTAGATCATCAGTAGTACTGTCTGCTAATTTGTAAAGAACTACAAAGTGATGTCTTGCTTATGAAATGTGACAGTGTCTGCTTCAAAGCAGTGTTTTTTCATGACCTAGTAGTGATGGATAGCAGCTTGCTTAACTTTTTTATTTGCAATTACACCAGTTGCAAAGCATTTTGATTAGCAGTTGTGAGCATGTACGTGGAAGTGTGGGTTTTAATGTATGCTGCTTGATACTTTTTTAATAAAGAAGCCCTGCTACTTGCTGGCCCACTAGTGGGTTTTAAACTACTTTTGAGGCTCTTAAAGTACAGAAGAAGTAGGAGGTGATGCCAAAAAANAAAAAAAAGCATGGGTGGTTATGTTCTATTCCCATGCATTTAGGGGAAATTTCTTAAATTGAGTGTCTCAGAAGTATTTAATAGTGAAACTTTCTCTTAAAACCAAAGAAACGTTATAAATGCACTAGAAACAATACAGTGAATATTTCATAAACAGGTAACATTGCTCCAGTTGGGCTGTGAAAAGCTAAAAAGAATTTGTTTAAAACTCTGTTATCCTGTGTTCATACCTAGCTTTTGGGTTAATCCGTTGGTAGGTTTACTAGGCATGGTGTGGTATTTAAGGCAAGCTGATTTGTACCTCTGATGGCAGAGAGGATCTCTGGGATGCTACAAGTATGACTAATAGCTTGTAGGTGTTAGAGGTGCAGCTGAAGTGTAGCACTGAGCAAACAGTCATTTAAAGTGCATCAAAATGATGATGTGTAGCTGAATTCTCATATCCCATGTAAAAAGAATAGGGCTGAGTAGATTGTTATGTGATGTAGATTGTGTTTGTAGGGTTTGGGTTTTTGTTCTTTAAGTCTGTTGTGGAAAATGTTAAATTACAAGCAAAAAATTGTGTTGGAATAAAGACCTGGGTCACGAATGTCATAAAATGCACCTTTAAATAGCTCCAAAATGCTGATAGGAAAATACCTGTAGATACTGTGGCTCAAGAGCTTTTGGTTTTGACTGTCTGGAGCGGGGTGTATAGAAGAGTAAAAGCATATGCTCAAAGTCACACTGAGATTTTGTTTTTCCATTGTAATTAGGTTTCTGGTTGCTACCTGTGTCTTTTAGCTGACTGCATGTTGGTTCTCAAGTCATTCGCTTTTCTGTTCTGAGCCTCTTTAGCCACTTAGACATCTTATCAATCGTAAAATATGTCAGTTGTTGTTGAATTGTACCGCGCATCATGTGCACTTGTGAATTACTAGCTTTATTCTTCTTCTTTTCCTACGTCTTACAGAACAAAATTGAATTAAGTGCTTCCACTATTAAATTAAAATGTCCCTTAAACACAAAAGAATCTAGGTTATCTGATTAAGCATTGAAGTATCACATTTGCAAACCATCCTTTGTTTGTGAGTTTTTTTAAGATTAAAGGCTTAGCCTGATAAGGTTGCTTTGTTTCATGGAAACAGTTCAGAGTATTGCACCTTTTGTTCCAATAAACCCAAAATTAGATAAATACTTTGCTCTTGCTCCAGCAAAGGAGTGACAGTGATGAATCATGAAAAGGTGACTAGATACTGAGGCAAGAAGACCTCCATCCACAGTATTCTCTGACTTAGGAAGGTATTGCACAGTGCTTTATTCCAATATGCTTGCAACAAAAAGGCACTGTAGCCTACTGGAAACTTCACTTAATGAAGTTATTCCACTGTGAAGTTATTCTGTGTTCACTCAGGAAAGGGTTTTTTGTGCTAGCAACTGAAGACTCACTAAAAGGGAGCAATTTCTCTTCTCTCCACAGCCTCCATCTCTAAATGCTAGCTGAAGCAACTTGGAACTTCCTTTGATTTTGGAGGCTGCTGGAACATGTTGGTATAGTTGTGTTTGCATCAAGTCATGCACTTAAGATATTTATGATTTGCAGATGGAAATTAAGGTAGATGCTGAGTCACATAAGAAAACATCTAGGTAGAATAATGTGGAAAAAATTATGCAGGAGAGGTAGCAGTTTTTGCAAGCAATGAGTACAATCCATAACCTGTTGTCAGACCTGGTGGGACAGTTAGAATTGGTTCACCATTGTTTGAAATATAGAGGTCAGTGTTCTCATACTGATATAATAATTCTAAGATACAAAGTGATATCAAGTGAACTGTGCTGGAATTATTCCAATAATAAACCTACTGTCAAACTCTTTTTTAATTAGGTAGATACTTTATATTAGTTCATTACACATGATAAATACAACTTCTGAGTACTGATCTCTCAATTGTGTGGAGGACTGTAAAATATTCAACCCAAGAACTGCTGATGTGGTTCTAATCATACTATAGAGATCCTAATTGCTTTGCTGGACTTGCATAACCTGGAAGAGCTGTGTTGGCTTTCAAGATAGATGGGGGCAGGTGGAAGACAAAGCAAGGAAGTTCAATGCTATGTGTAGTGTTTGTATTCCTGGCCTACTTCTGTTGAACTTGAAGCAGTCAAGGGCAAGTGACATACACCTGCTTTTATTCAGTGACTTTTGGGAGACTCTCTTCCAGCTGGGTCCTCCTTGTGTTCTACTTGAGCCCCTTTGTCAGCTCCTAACAAGAGCCTGGTGGACATGTGAGACTGAGGTCTTAGAAGTAATAATTAAAGAAAATATTTCCTACAGGCACATAGAAAGATTGGAATTTTAGCTCTTATAATTGGACTATCCTTTTTCTTCCAAGTGCCTCAGTATTCTTTAGACCAGTCATAAGACACTAGAGTCAAAATACTTAAGTTAGTAGCTTACTTCAAAGAGTTGTTTGAAATGACTTATCTTTGAATTAACTGTGGTCTTGTGTATCATGAGTTTTTGGAAGTCTTAGCAAAAATGAATGTCATAGTAATTAAAATAACATGGGAAGGAATTACTGATTGTAAGTCAAGCCCACAACTCAGACTTAAAACTGCAGTATTCAATTTGGTACATTTTTGGGAGATTAGAGAAAATGTTGAACCCTTTCAATTTGTAATTATCTAACACTGTGTAGACTGCTCTGATTTCAAAGGCTTTCATTTTGAAACTTGTTGAACTTTGGAATCTTGGCAACTGAATTTTTCCCTAAACTGTCTCAAAATAGGAGTTAAGACTCTTTCTCATGTGTTGGGTTCCCCCAAATTTCTAAAAACTGCCTACTCTTGCTGTTCATAGGGAGTTTTTTAAGGGGAGGGTTTATGTTTATAGTGGGGTATTTTTATTTGTTTTCTTGGTGGCTTTGTTTTTTGTTTGGGGTTGGGTTTTTTGTTTTAGTTTTTTGTGGATTTTTTTTTTTTTTGGTCACTAACCTCAGAATGAGTGAAGTGGGTGGATATGTGCGTGTTTAGAGGTAGATACTAGTTGATTTGAAGAACGGATGATACTGAAGTAAAACTTAGCTATGCAGATAAAGCTACTTTAATATTTGCTCTGTCATATAGGAAATATACATGTGCTATTAATTGGGTCAGTGTTTAACACTATGATGATATAATTTCATGGTTACTGAGTTCTCCGTGGTTTTAAATATAAATCCAGTTTCTGTGAGGATTTATCTTGCCTCTTGGTTCAGAAATATGATTCTAAATCCCATGTGTGAAACTGATACCATCTAAGCAGATTTGGATTGTTGGTGTTGTGACAAAAGCAAACAGTGTTGAGAAGAGCTTTTCCTTTGAGATTTGCTATAGAATATTGAGTATTACAGCAGATCAACAAAATATTGTCAGGTAAGCTTGATTCATTGTGCCTAACCATATCTTCTCTGCATATGGCCCAATTGTTGGTGAATTAAAACTTGTGAAGTCACCTCTAAGCGTTTAGCTTTTAAACTGTGCTGTAGTAGAACAAATTACGATATGATGACTTGGTACTGATCAGATGATCCTCAAGGACAGCTAGGTGAAACCCATCAACTACTTTCTGTGGAGTTTTTGATTAAAGAATTAAATCTATTCTGATGTTTAAAATTTGCTGCTCTGCTGTTTAGCTGTTTGTACAGGTTGGCTAGAAGATCAAATCCATTTAACATACTGTCTGGAACTTTTTCCAGACTTTTGATTTATGTTCCCTTACTGTAGACTGAAATGTTAATGTTTTATTTATTTTGAACACAATGGTTGTAGTGATGAGTCCTTTGCTATCTGCTCTTGGAAAATATCTGAGTGGTTTTTCTTCTGGTCTGTTCTCTCTCTGTTCTGTTCATCAGACTTTGTGGAAAGCTTTGGGGGAAGGAACACTAACAACAAAAAGGTTTTTCTTAATCATCTCACCTTAGGTCACAGAGATGCCAGAGTTGATTAGGAAAGTAGCTGAAGAGCAGGAGCTGCTCTAGCATTTGTGTTGGATGACTTTAATTGTAATACAGGCAGCAGTCCTGAGAGATACTTTGACAGCAGTTTAGGTTGGTGTAAATGGAATTGTTGTGGTCTTCTACGTATGTACTGGTTGTTTGTACAGTTAAGCATCAGGCTGGTCCAAGCAGCATATCTGGCCCATGACACTTTCCACGTACATGACTCTTGGTTGTGTGGCTGCTCAGTGCTTGTGTGGAGAACTGTTGAGCTGCTACAATCCAGCCTAAAACAATCTGTGATGAATGTATGGTAAAATACCACAGAGCAATTGTTTGAACCCAGTGCAAGTTGAAGTGAAACTGAAAGGAAAACTGATTATAATTTAAGGGAGAAAACAAAAGTTAACCCTTGGCAACTGAATTATCTGATGTTAACATGTTACTGCTAGTCTTCAGAATGGGGGGAGTGGGTTCCTAATACAATGCCTTCAGACCCTGTTCTGGTCCATTAAACTTGTATTAAATTATATCCCTTTCTAGCCATTGGTACTTGGTAACAGAGGTGTATTTGAAAATGTGGATCATGCAAGCTTGGAGAAAACCAGATCTGCTCAAATTACTAAAATTAGACTAACATTGAAATATGCTGTGGTCTTGTAAAATGTTTCCAGAAGCTAATGTAGTGGAATTCTAAAGCATCTTGTATGCTTATTCTGAGACTTTTCACCTCAAACAAAACCACAGAACCCAAAACCAGATGGGGATGAGTTGTGGGCTCGCTTCAGCAAAAAAAAAGGAAAAGATACAGACAAGGAAGCTTATGGAATACTCGGATTCCAAGATGTTTAGTGATAAACTATTTTTTTTGTTCTAGTAGGTCACTAATAATGAACTACTTCGCCTAATTCCTGCTAATTAAAAATCCTGTTATGTTGGTTCCTAACCAAACCTCATGTACTCCTGTGAAATGCTTTGATTTCAGCTTAAACTTATCAGTGCTGTGAATTCAGACTCTATCCATACAATTCATCCTCCCCAAATCATTCAAAACAACAGCAAAAGGATGTAGTAAATTATTGGCTTAAGCCAAATTTATTTAGAATAGACTGTTGGCAAACTGTAGTGAAATGACTGACTTAGTATTGACTCAGCCTTCTGGTTTACAGAATATTTTGATCTGGAAATTTGTCTTTTATTGATTCAGATGTTTTTATTAATTAATCTGAAATCTAATGGAGCATTTGGTGTGTAAATATTAACTCCAATCTGCTTTGCTTTCCAGGCATCTTTTCTTACAAAGAAGCTAAATATTGGTGGAAAAAGAGTAAACCTTGCAATATGGGTATGTTTACTTCCCTGTTTTTTCTCCCTTAGCTAATTAGAGTATTTTTCTGAAAAAAATTACTTAGGCTTACTACATCTGAAATGTTAGGCACTTCTTAATAAAGTAAAATTAAGTACTTGGAGTTCCTTGAAGTATTGTTTGCTTTGGCTTAAATACTAACAAGTGTATTTTCAATGCAGGATACAGCTGGTCAAGAAAGATTTCATGCCTTGGGGCCTATCTACTACAGGGATTCCAACGGCGCTATTCTAGTGTATGATATAACAGATGAAGACTCTTTTCAAAAGGTACTGGACAGCTTTATGCATATGCGTGAGATGTAAACCAATTAGGGTTAATCTGTGATATGTGTAAATGGGAATCTTTTGTTCTCAGCACTATATATTACATTTGCAAATTTGGACCATATAATGGAAGTATACACCTTATTACTATTCTTTTGAAGGCTGACTTTTTCAGTCTCCAGATGTTCTAGCAGGGTTATTCAAAGAACACCGGAGAATCGAATGTGTGAATTACCAAACATGAACCATCAGTGCCATACTGATCTCTACTGTATAAACTGAGTTACTGAAAGATGTTAAGTGACATGACTTTTTACAGATCTAAGAATGCTGAAATTGCAATACAAGATAGTGGTAACATGGTCTCTGAGAATAGATACTTGTACTTCAAATCTTCATCAAAATCTGAAATTTGATGACTGATTATTTAATAGTGGTGTTAGTTGGTTTGAGCAGGTGAGTGTTTTCCAACCCTGTGTCAAATATGTGTTATCACTCTATGGGATGTTCCACCTGAAAACGAGTGACGCTCTTTTCTAAGTTTGTCTCTGATCAGCTTGTGGCAAAACCCATCAGATTTCTGTGTAGAGAAGTAAGAAATTGTGGTTGTATGGGCAAGGCTTGGGTTAGCAGTGACAGAAATAGTGTAAGGGTACAGTTCCACAACAGTTAAAACTATTTAAAATAGTTTGGTGTAGGGCAAGTAAAGCATTTGTGCTAGCAGTTAAACACTTGGCCCCACTGGCAGAGTTATGATGACTTGTGAGTTTACTTCAACTTGTGCCTCTTCATGGTGAGCCCTACTTAGTAAAACTGTGATACCAAAACATTTAAATTTGCAGAAAAAAGGACAAAAGGCTAATTTGCAAAAGTTATTGCATAACTACTACTGTATCATGTAGCCTAACTATTTTTAGGTTCTTGAAATGATTGCCTCTCTTTCTGATTAAATTCCCTTAAAATAGCAGTTCCTAAGTCAATGCAGTGATCATACAACTTCAAAGCATGACAACAGAATTGACAGCAGATAATCATCAGCTGACTCGACACTCTTGTCCCATCTGTTCTCTCAGGCAACAAACATCTGTTATAATGTAACCTGAAAAACTCAGTTCAGGTGCCTCTACCTTTAAAGTACCATTTGTGATCTGTCAGTAAGTGCCTGTTGATAAAAGAGCTCATGCCTGACCTAAAGTGGCCCATGCAGTGAACTTGTTCTTTGGAGTGGGGCTAACAGGAGTGTGGTGAGTTATATTTCTGGAGCCATTGAACCATTTTATCTAAGTCATTTGCTGTTAATTTCACCTGTGAACTAAAACCTGCTAGCTATCTAAAGAATATTTATCCACCCATGTTGCTCTAAACATGTTTGGTTCAAGTTTAGAGCAAACAGTTAATGAAGGAAATGGGATAGTTCTGCATAGCCTAAGCTAGTAGTATAGCCAGTGAAAATAAATTTACCTCTCTTCTCTTTGCAGGTAAAAAACTGGGTTAAGGAGTTAAGAAAAATGTTGGGAAATGAAATCTGTTTGTGTATAGTAGGTAAGTCTTTTTTAACATGTGATTCTCTAATGACTGAATTGAAAACATCTCTTAATAGCATCTTCCAAACGCTGCTTTGACAGCTTGTACACATGAAAGGGTAAAATTTACGTTAATTGAATATTTGAAATTAAATTTGAGCTAGAAGTTTCATAGATCACATGGAGGAAGATAAGAGTTCCATTCAAAAAAATAAGCTGTTTAATGATAGACTCTCAGAAGTGCATGGTACAGACACCTGCAGACTGTAATTTAATAAAGCAAAACATACTTCAAATGTGTATTATCCTTCTTTCAAGTTCTCAAATGTATGGTATTTACTGTTCTCAGTGGCATAGACTAGATGCTTGTCTGTTTTCATAATCAAGTGCTTTTGGGGTGGAGTTAAAGCTTGGATATTTCAATGTACATGGAATGCAACAGAAATACTGGGTTTAGATTTAAATCTGATCTAATTATTGAAACACTTTCATGAAGTTAGATGTATGGACATAGTATAAAAATTATCTCTGCAGCACAGGGAAGCTGCTAATAAATTACAAAAGGAAAGCAAAAGGCTGAATCGGGTGGATTATATGGAGGTATTTAGCTATTTTGCTCTCTACAGAAGTAGCACTCCATCTTCACTGTGCGAAAGGAGATTCTCAAATCTTATCTTTGTGCTCCAAATTGAGACTTGTGTAAGAGCTGGTCTTTACTGGGACAGCTTGTGAGAAAATGGTGGGGTACAGTGATTACTTGTCTGCTTTCTTTTGGGGTAATTTTGGAGTACAAAGATTTGAACAATTAATTTGTTTCCAACAGGTAACAAAATAGACTTGGAAAAAGAGAGGCATGTTTCAGTGCAAGAAGCAGAAACGTAAGTCACACCAATTAATAATAGAAACAGTCATTGCAGAGTTATGCTGGAGTAATAAACTTGTGATGCTGTTGACATAGCAGCCAGCTGGGTGCTGCTGGTTTATGCCTGCCAGTTGTTAAGTGTTCTGTTAGTGTCTGAGTCCCAGGGTAACCTTATTGACCAAACTGTAACTTTAGAGTTTTATGTGATTAAAGTCAACATTTGCAGTTTAAATGCATTTCTAGGCATGAAATTTTCTTAATTTCATCTAGTGTGTTGCATCAGTCATGGCAATTTTAAACGCAACTTGTTTTTTATGTAAAATCAGCATGTGTAGATTAACTCTGAAGGCAGAATAAAACCTCTTGTGATTGTCTTACTGCATCATGTAAAGTGGGTTAGAAAGTTTGAGTCCTTTACTCAGTGAAGCTCCATATCTGCATTTCTACAGGTATGCTGAATCTGTTGGAGCAAAACATTATCATACTTCAGCTAAACAGAACAAAGGAATTGAAGAACTGTTTCTTGACCTTTGTAAAAGTAGGTATTATCTAGTTTGTTGGTACAGCACTCATTCATAAAACAAATTCAGAAATGCTTGTAAGGGCATATAGAAGAGTTTTAATGTAAAGTACCTCGAAGAACTGACTTGATATGGGTCTACTTCAAGCCACTTGTGTACTGTAACAGCTCTAGAAGCTTGATGAGTGAATGCTTACAATATTACTTCAAAAATGTGTCATTTGTTGGAACACTGACTGCTGCTCCATTTACCATGCACAAATAGTAACCAAACTTCATGTGACTCCTCTCACCATTGCCTGCTTCAAGCCCTTTGTTTCAACCTCTTTCAAAATCTTCTCAAATACTGTCAATTACAAATCATAAACTCAAAGCTGTAATGATGCAAATTTTACACAGCAGTCTAAGCAAATGGAAAAGATGGTATATATGGGATAAAAATGTTACACAGGAAAGTTGTACTGTTAACTGTGTTTCTGTGATAGAGGAACTTATGGAAAATCTACCCTTCATGTCTGAAGAAGTGGAGTTTCCTGGGTTGTTTGTTTATTTCATTTTGGGGGGGGGGGGGGTTTTTGTTTTTTTTT
>VXBX01002842.1:186744-197930 GCA_013400415.1 Scytalopus superciliaris
TTTTTTTTTTAACAGAATGTTCTTGATATGGGGGATAAATCTACCTTTTGAAGTTGTTAACTCCAGAACATCTGAGCATCTGTAAGGTCACCCTTAGTTAGCAGGAGCTGCTGGATGTTTGATGCTGTAGAAAGATTTATTATGTTCTTGCAGTTACGTCATGTGATACCTGAGTACTTAGTTCTGCGTAACAAATAGGAGAACCAGTATTGCCAACTTTATCTCTGCACTGTAACTCAGATAGATTAAGATCTCAGAGTCTTGTGTAAAAATGTGGTGGAATGCCACCTAATAGATTTCTCTCTTTACAGGAATGATAGAAACTGCTCAAGTGGATGAAAGAGCAAGAGGCAATGGTTCCAGTCAGTCAGGAATGGCAAGGCGAGGTGTACAGATCATTGATGATGAGCCACAAGTACAGAGCACTGGAGGGTGCTGTTCTTCTGGATAATTATAAAACTGTGCATCACTGCCCTCTCAGTATGAAGACTGCCATATTCCAAGTCACGCATTCTTTACCAATGGAGTAATAGAATTAACAGTATTTAAAAATAATCACATGTAACACTGCAGAGACCTTAAGTGCTAAACTAGTGGTGTCTGTGACCAGAGAATTGGCATTTTCTACAGTGGTTAACAAAGCAATTACCAATGGCCTTTTTACATATTTTTCTTTAATGAGGAATAATATGCATGTAGAAAAGACCTACTTAAAGGCTTCATTTATATTCTTTTAAATCAGATCATTATTTAATAACTTATATACATTGTTGTTGGAATGGTATACGTTTTTGCAGCTCTTTGTATTTTGTGGTAGATGGAATTGTATCACTTCTAAAATGCAAATTGATTTTTTTTTTTTTTTCTTAAATTAGCAGATATCTGAAGTAATATTTTTGCAGGGCCTCCACAAGCCTATAACTCAACTACTTTGATATATTCTGTTCATCCTGTAT
This sequence comes from Scytalopus superciliaris, assembly GCA_013400415.1. NCBI lineage: Eukaryota > Metazoa > Chordata > Aves > Passeriformes > Rhinocryptidae > Scytalopus > Scytalopus superciliaris. The sequence goes on from VXBX01002842.1 coordinate 187,701, forward strand.
GCCAAGATGGTAAAATACATTGTAAATTACATATTAAATATTTTATCTGCTTTTACAATTGCAGGTGCAGAAATATGTACATCAGTCTTGTCAGTGATTGTGAAGTGAATAAGTCAGTGAAAGATGCAGGCTTTCCATGTGTACTGTTGAATTGCTCATTCTAGTCCCCTGACCTGAAAACAGCTTTGTTTTGGGTACATCCATAGCTACAGCAATTTTTTAATCCATTTCTGACAAGCAGCACTATTTAGAGTATCCCCTTATTGGGAAAAGAATGCATCTCTGGGCTGTTGTTTAACATTGAGGTGTTTGACTCCCAGCTAAAACAGTTGGTGCATGCATATACCTTGCCTCTGCAGTTACTTTGTCCACTCAGACTATCCCCAAAAAGTCAAAGCAACTTTAGCCCTCATCTGTCTGGTAGCCAGTAAACCAGATGCATGGGAAACCTTTAGCTGCTTTAATATGTTTGTGTCCCAAGACAGCATTATAAACTATTCATGAACATAATTTTTTCCCCTGTATTGCAGGGCTTGAGTACACAAATTAATTGGCATTAGCTAGAACTATTTCTGATTTGGAGTGATTAAATGGAAGATGTGAAACTTGCTAGAGGTAGCTGTAACTTTGGGGAGTCTAGGTAGAATTGAACTTATCCCTGACTTGCTCTTTCTCCTGTAAAGTGTTTTGAAGCCCACTTAAGTTTTGGGAGAAGGTTTTTCAGAAAAAAATGTATGACTTATCACAAAGGAACACAAATGGTGGTAGCTGAAACTTCAAAATGTTTTGTGCTCTGACTTTTTTTTTTTACTTAAGTTGTCATGCTTGGAAAAACAGTAAAGGTGATGTCTCTGACAAAGTAGAATATCCTTGGCTTTCCTTTTTCTGAAAGGTAGAATTAGTATGGCATATGAATGCATTGAATGGTGTGGGTATGTTCTGATACACAAAAAGACCAGTAGTAACAAAGTAGTTGGATGTGTAAGAAGTGTGCTGTCTTGAATCTGATTTTTATTTTCTCTGAAATAATAGATGACTTTGATACAGATTGATCCTGGTGCATTTTTTCCCCTGTCTGCCTTAACTGTGATGTAGATACTTTCTCTTAGACTACCTTTGTGCTTTTCTGACATGATTGTATGCATGATGGAGACAGGTGATCTGTTTGTGCTAGTGAAGATCAAGTTTCTTGACTACAGAGCTTTGTAAATCTAAAATTTGTGATTACATGTGTGTATATGTAGGAACACCATTAACATTGTCAAAGTTCACTGTTGTTAGATATGACAAAGTTGAAAAACAGGTCAGTTTGATCTAAAATCAGTATCTGACAGTCAATCTTGTAAGGGATAGAATAGTGGTATGAGGAGTGAAATTGACAAAACTTGATATTCAAGACTGGAGTCTCCTTATAATAGGAGTTCCAGACCTTTTGCTTCAAATTTAATTTTTTCCATCTCTGCAAAAAAACCCTACCAAACAACCCAACCTCAACTAGACTTAGTCAAAGCAGTATCTGGAATGTATCTTTCTGCCTGCAACTAAAGCATTTTTAGTGTATTCTGTGGTAGGGGCATTCCATGGGACTTCTGTCAATTACAAAGCTAACGAAGATGTGTTGATACTAACTCTTAAGTCTCTTACAGAATTAAAACTACTGCTGAAAACTTAGGTGGGAGTAAGGAAGCCTACAATTTTGTAATGCTGAAATTGTTCTGGTTGCAATTAGGGAAATATTTTTTAAAATAAATTCTCAAGTTACTTTTCTTACTTAAGCTACAATATAAAAAAGTACTCACTGGGAACCTTCCTTTCAAAGCTGTGGTTTGGTTGTTCTTTATGAAACTCACCCTGCAAAGCACAGGTTTATAACCTTACAAAAGCATAGCTTCTTGAAGTCAGGGAGGATGGTTTCCAAGACAGAAGAGAAGACATTATGAATTGTTTATACTGATTAACATAACACTTCAACTGTTCATTTTTAGCAGACAAAATACAACAACTCCAGGAAAATGTATCTTAATCAAAGATACCAAGAATGTTCTTTGCATTTGATACATAGGAAAGCACAAATAACTGGGGTTTCTGTATTTGAGCAGGATCTTACTCAAGTAACCTGGTGTTACTATGTGGCTTGCTTTTCAGCAGTCTTGCATTTGATCTAGAGTGCCTGGTTTGTAAATCTGAAGGAGAAGTTGCTGACTTGTCTAGCTGAAAGCAAGAAACTTATTTTTCATTGTTCTGAGAAGAGTGCAAGAGAACAAGGCCATTTGTCTTTAGAAAGTACTTTTGTGGTGGGACAGATAGAACCAGCCAGACACCTGCTACACCACATGTAAATCAATGCTGAGCACACTTCCTCAGAGTAAAGCTTGACAAAGATTACTCACATACTAAGATAAAATTGTCAGACTTGCTACAACTACCTTTTTAGAACAATTTTTAAGAACTTGTTCACAGTCTTGATGCTGCTACTATGAATACATGAGCTACCTATGAAACTTTATCACTTGCTGAAGTAAAATCTAACAAGCCAAAGTCCAACCAGTTCAATGGAGCAGTATGTATCTCTGCTAGCAGTTATGGACACTGTGTACTGCACTTAAGACTATAGTTCAGAAGTTATACAAGACCCAATGGACTGGTTCAGTCAAGGACACTAATAAATTCAGGTGTGTAGTGCCTGATGATGAGTGTAACTAGCTGTAAAAATTGGGGATGATGACTTCATCTTTTGCAGTGATCTTGGATAGGATTCTGGGATGGGGATATCTAATGTCTGGATGACCTGTACTGGATGATCTCTTTAAGCAGTCAAGTATTTGAGTGTTAGCTTTGTTACATGCTTGTTTTCGGCATTCACATATTGTGGACTAGTATTCTTGCTTCCCACCACACTGAAAGTATCCCTTACTCTTTTTTATCCTACTGCTTTTCTTCAGGTGTTTATCTTGTATCTCTGCCTACAGCTCTTGAAGAACTCAGTAATTAAATGTCTACTTTAGTTTATCAACCAGATGAGAAAAGCTTTGCAGAAAGTTATGAGGTTACAGAAGGTGGTTGGATCTCAAATGGAGTTGTATGAAAATGTTAGATGCTGTCAGAAAAAAACCCAACTAAAAACACACAAAAATAAATAAAGCCCCAATACCCCAAACACACACACATAAAACTCAAGAACAACCCAAACCAGAAAAAAAACCCCAAAATAACCCTCACCACTTGAAAGAAGGTAAGAGGAATGGGAGTCCTGCTTGAGGACAAATGCAGGTCAGGAATCTTCACAAGCTGAAATACAGTTAGGTGATATGAATAGTAGAGTATGGGAATAAGAGTTAGAATCAGCCACCTCTTGTTCTTTTCCTGCTTTTAGTGGAAGGAAAAGGAGAAGTAGGAGGAAAGGCATGTAGGAAAAACTGAGGGTGCTGGTCGTAGGGTGCTGAGTGAGGTGCCAAGTTAACCATTTCATTTTGTTGCTAGCAAATCTTCTCGGCAATGGTTACGCCTAATTCAAGACTTCCAAGGTCACTTCCTAGGTTGTTTTTTTCTTCTGAGATACCATTTTTGTTTCATTAAAGAGACTGCAACTAACTTTGAACAGGCTTTTAGACACAGCACTAGCCTACTTAGAACTTTATTAGAATATGCTAGTTTATGAACTCTATACAGTTCACTGACTTTGTTATTCTCAGTTTGCATCAAATCCTAGGATTTCTTCCTGAGAAGTCAGAAAGTATACCATGCTATTAAGGAAATCTTTAACTACAGTTGTGTCAAGGAGTTGCAGCTGATGACCAAGACTGTTGGCACTATTTGCTGTGCAAGCTCAACAAGGCCCCAAAACTCTCTCAACTGTGCTGGGCACTTGCTTATGCTAGCATAGTCCTCTTTGGAGGACTCTGCTCAATACCAGGCTTTTCTATTTAAGTAAGCTTGTACATCTCAATGATGTAGGTGTATAGTAAATTTAGACTTTTTCTATCAAATAACAACATGTACTCTTTGCTCCTGCATTTTTGGAGCTCTCATTGGTCCCTGTACTGAGCAGAATGAGATGGAAATGGTTTTGGGAGTTGTGAAGAATCTGGAATGCGTCTTGTGAGATGTCTTGAAAAATGAGAATCTTTGAAACTTTCACCCTTATACCAAAGGAGTATTCTGTCCAAGACAACAGAAACTAGTTTGGCTTGGAGAAGTTTTTATTGTAATCTGATTAAAATGATAAATTACTCCCAAAAAGAAAACTTACTTCAAGATGATCTCTTGACTCTTAAAATTCTAAGACTTAAGTTCCCTAAAGTTGGCCAAAGACTTAAATGATTGCCATGTTCTCTAGCCATAAAATAATGTTTGATTGCAGGGAGGAGCTGGGTACTCATTCATATTCCACTGGCCAGTTTGGAGCTTTGATTGTATTTATTCAATATCAGGTTGTTGAATGATAGACTGCAAATATAATTGTTTTAATCTACTTTGTGCACTCAGGCGAGTAGCATGGACCTGGTGCAGCTGCAGGGTGACTGTGAAAAGAGGGCTTCTCTCTCTTCCTGCACGTTGGTTGCACTTATTCATGTTGCTAATGAATTACTACAGCAGGAAACTGGATACTGGAGATCCCTACGTGCAAGAAAGGAAACATGTGTTCTCTGCTTGCTTCTCTTCTAGACAGTGATAGGTATAGCAGTGATACTATAGCAGTAATACTCAGTTTGTCTCAGTTTCAGAATATTTGTTTGTTTTTTTTCTCAAGAGGAGCTTTTCTTACATCTTGACAAGTAATTATTTTTCTAGTCTCACTGATCTCTTCAAGGGGTTTTTATTTTTCATTGTAGGTTACCTAGCGTATATGCAATTTGAGGGCATGACAAGAAGAATGATGACTAGCAGTATTAGAACAATCTTCCCTAGCAACTGGTCATATTCTGTCTCAAAACCAGTGAAGAGAGAATATGGAAAGTTTAGTGTTTAGTCCCTGCTACCACTGTATCTGACTCCTGATTCTTGGATAGTGGAAGTGACGTATAAGAAATGAAAGTTCAGAGGATTGGAGAGAGCGCCGAATAGTTGCTATTCTGTGACAGATCCAAATTCATGTAACATGTTTTTGAACTGTTTAAACTGTTAATTTGCAGGATCTTCAAGATAACTGTTACTCCATTCTGAAAGGATTCGGGACTCGCGGTGGAAGAGAACAAGTAATTTCCTTTTCAGAACAGGAAACTTAAAACTGCCTCATCAGGCTTGTCTTAGTAAAAAGAGAAGAGAAAACCACCTAAATCTTTAAGTGTTGTCAGTGCTATTTGATCATACAGGCATTATAATGATTGTCTCACGGGATTTTTCTCATCAAATAAGCTCATTGAGTTTACCAGACTCAATCAAGTAGAAAAAATGTTAGTAGGGGAAAAGCCAACACTGAAAAGGACACAGCATTTTTATTGTCAGATAACTTGGCATTGTCAAATGTTGTAGGAATATTCTATTTGGCATTTGTGGATAAGAGAAATTTGGACAAAACATAGGAAAAAAATGTATCTGGCAGAGGTTTCACAAGTCTTAAATAAGTCTTGGAGTATTCTATATACCAGTGCATTTACAGGAAGATAGTTCTGTTATAAATTAATTCCAAATGATCAATCAACTACAAAACCAAGAGCTTCTTTCTCAGGACTGCTAGTCTATCAATGCCTAATATTAAAAGTGGCAATTCATGGAAATGGATCAATAGAAAGGAGGTGTACTGAAAATAGAGAAAGAAAACAGTCACAGCTAAAAATTGTTATATCTTACATTTTATTATGCTACAGAATTTGAAACTTGATGACAGTTTGTAATAAAATCACCCTGAAAGTTTACTGGAGCTTAGGGCAGCGGCCTGGCTTACAAAGAGATTTGGTAAAATCTGAGACCACAGCTTTTTTTTTATGTTACAAATACAGTATTTCTGAACCCACCTGAGCATGTTGTGATGAAACATGGCTTTAAGGTGTCAAACCAGGCTCAGTGAGGTTGCTCTAAATTATTCTAGCATACACCCCAGAGAGTATGGTGTGAGCATAGCCCCAGTAAAATGCAGCCTTGATTCTCAAAACTGGTCTTTGGCAGCTCAGAAAAGTTCATGAGGAAGAAACAGTTGCTGATGAATGACATTTGTCAGATTAGCTGTAGCCCCAGGGATGTTGCCTGTATGCAGCCAAACCAAGTCAACCATGGAACCGAGGGTAGGGGAAATTTTCCACCAACTACGTGTTTGTAACCTACTCATGTCCTGCCTCCACAATGAATGCTTGTTCATGCTTCCCTAATGAAAACTGCTGTTCAGGTGATGCTGCGGATTTGAACTGGATGGATATTCTGACTGAAAACGGTGAGCAACAAAGAAAAGCAGGGCAACATGAGAGGGGTTTCTGCTTTGGCTGTTCTTAGTTCTTTCACTTGCACTTTTAAAAAGTCAGTAATTATATTGTAATATCTTTCTGTCACAGAATGGGTAAGGTTGGAAGGGACCACAGTGGGTCATCTGGTCCAGCTTTCCTCCTCAAGCAGGGTCGTCCCAGAGCACATTGCACAGGATTGTATCCAGGCAGTTCTTTAGTATCTCCAGTGAGAGAGACTTTACAATATCGCTAATTTTTTTCATCCAAAGGAATATTTTCTAGGTGATGAGATTTTTTCCCCCCAAGCAGAGCTGTTCAGAGTAAACGTAGTTCTTTAACACATTTAGTTTTTCCAAAGTCTGTCTGCATCTTATTAAAGGGCTGTGTTAATTGGTGAAGAGCAACTATACTGCTTGTTAACACCCTGCAGTTCCTATGGTGAACATTTCCAATAACAAGACGCAGCAGAGTATCCAAAGCACCTCTGATTGCCAGTCTACTCTCCCACTGTTTGCTGACAGAGTAGTTGCAAAACAGTCCTAAATTGTAAGATGTGCCCATAGTGAAGTTGATTTGAGGCTGAATATTACTCCAATCATGGTGCTTTCGAGGAATCTTGACCACCCTTTTAATATGTGAATACTGCAGTGCTTAGCACCATGGGACACCAATTGTTTTTCAGGGATGTAGAGACTTCAGCCTGTATGGGAAATGGAGTGGACCCTGAAGTGGGTTATGAGGACAAACTAAGTTCAGTAAGTTCATTGCCTGCTCTCCTCTTCCCCCCTCGCCCCAACAATTGTTCGATTACTTTCCTGCTCTTTCCAGGAAACATTGCTTCTTGGTATTTTAATGCGTATATAGAAGCAATGGGCTATTTGTCTTTCCCTCTGCATTCCTAGCTCTGGCAATACTCATGTGCCAATCAGCAAACAACAGATCAGTTTCTGTTTAGTCATCACTCTCGGATAGCTTCCAACTACCCTCTGTGGAGGCTGATGCAATCACGAATCTCTCCTTGCATGACAAATGCAGAGTATTCCTGTTGATATCTGCTCTGCTGCTTTTCTGTTTAAAAAAAAAAAAGTTTCTTGTCCCACCGAGAGAACAAAGCTACTATAAACTGGTGATCAGTTGTACTAACCGTAATGTTTGCTTATGTGACAACTCCTGTATGTTTTACATAGATTCATCTTCTGGAATTCTATTGATACACAGGTTAAAAAAAAAATCAAGCTCACAAATGGGAACTCAGCTGTGTCTATGGATTTGTGACATAGTGCAAATACTTCAAGAAAGATCATCAGCCAGCATACTGCTTTTATGTCTTGTTACATTTCCATGCCTTCATGCTTTAAATACAAATAAGGGCTGCTGGAGAATGGCATTTCCTTCCTTTTTAATTTTGGTCTATGTATACTTCATTTGTTTGTCCCCATTCTTGTCTAACCTCATGGCAGAAGGCAGCTCAACATGGAACATTACTATATCTGCAAGGTCTGCTTGTGCAGGTTAGGTTTTCTTTGAGAAACAGGTTAGAAAGGCTCTCATACCTTCATCTCTCAGCTTCTACTTTGAGGTAGAAACAATTGGTGAGTAGAGAAGATCCTAACTGGTGAGTAGAAAAGGTCCCAGGGGCTACATTTTTTTACTGGCAAATAAATTCGGCCAGGGTGCATAATGAGCTCTGTCTTTGAGAGCAGATGGCACAGTAGTACAGCTTTAATCCAGGTGGTTAAGTCCTCTTCTGCCCTTTAAACCATATTTATATGCTGCCTGCTTGGAGTGGCTATGCTGTTCCCTTACTGTCTCTAGGTATTAATCTGAGAAGCCTTAAATGGTATGGGCCATAATTGCATAAAAGAGTGAACTAATGATAAAACAGAGGCTGACTGTACGTCAATACCCCAGGCTTACTTGGTTGACTTGTATGGATGTAGCCAGGGCCTGATCTCCTTCCGGCTCTCTTCACTGTGGAGTAGGAGGGGAGGATTCTTTTTCTTAAACCTTTTTCTCTTGCATGTGGAAAATAAAAGCATTTGATAGCTGAATCCTGAGACAATTCCTTTATTGTCTACAATACAATTCATTCTGAGGACTGGTACCTCTTAAAATATGAGGCACTGGTCTACAGCTATCTCCTAGGTGTCTTGCTGCACTCTGAGTCCAGGACAGCACCCCATTTACTATCTGCTTGTGATCTGTGGCAAACTGGAGTAGCCTAGAAAAATTGTGAGTTGGGTCTGTCAAAGCAAGGTTTGGAATATATCCATTTCTCATGAAGAGAAAAAAAGGTCAAAGGGAAAGATATTTTTGGCACTATTTGTTCTTCTGCTATGGGGTTTTTGTTTGTACAAATTAAGCCCGTGATTGAAGGACTTGACAGCATCTGCACTAATCTTGTGTGGGCCAGGTTTTCATGTGGCTGAGCATGTGGGCAGCTGACACTTCTGAATGCAGGAAAGTATCTAGGAACTCTGCTGAAATAGCTGTGTGAACAACAGCAATAGCAGCCACTGCAGCTTTTGGCACAGCAGTAACAGCTATGCTTGCAGCTGTGATAGCAGCAGAAGCAACAGGAAAGCCAGGAACACTCTGGCTGCACATTGGGTGCTGGCTGGTGTGCTGTGTGTCACCTTTATGTGACAGAAGAGTCCTTATTAGAGCAGATGGTTAATTAAAATCCAATGAAGAGTGAGCCCCTAGGCTAAACATACCCTCCTGCTTCAATTCCCATCTGTGTAGTGTGTAAATGTTGGACTTCAGGATAGAGCTACAGACTGTCCCATTGTTTTACTAATGGGCTTATGGAGAAGGGAGAGGAGCCTGCTAGCACTGTATCAGCCTATGGAATTTGGTGTGTAAATTCAGGCTGGTAAACTTTCATAATGTAATGCACCATTACAGGCTGTGGAGCAGCTTTGCACAAAGGTACCCGAGTGTGGCAGTGCACAACAAGCTAGGGATGGGCCAGAAGAGAACCCAGTACAACACAAACACTGCCCTCCCGGAGCCAGGAAGGGCTATCGAAGGTAATCAGCAGGCTCGGACCATCCGTCATACACAGAGAGGCCACAGAGTGGGGGCTGTTTAGTCTCTGGAAGGCTCACGGCATTCTGTTAATGTCTAAAAATATGAGTGAGAGTGAAAAAGGTGGAGCTGGTCTCTTCATCGGTTATCCAATGAAAGAACATGACAAAACAGACCCAAACTGAAATACAAGACATTTCATCTAAGCATAAGGAGAATCTTTTTGGTTCCCAGAGCGGTCAGCCGCTGGGGCCGACGGGCTCCGCGCTCGCCCGGCGGGCCGATGTCCCTGCGAGGCCTCTCCCCAATTCCTGAGCGCGCTCGGCACTCCGGGCAGCTCCCAGCGCATGGAAGCTGGCCCCTGCTGTCCTGATTTTCAGGAGGGGCCAGGCAGAGGGCTGTCAATGTCCCCCGCACAGCTCTGGACAGGGTTATTCGGGGGGTATTGACCCCCGGAGCGCCAGCGCGCCCATCGGCCCCACCCAGCGGCCCCGTCAGGGCAGAGTGCGGCCTGCCAAACCCTTGCGACACCCGCACCGCTGCCCACACCCGCGCACTACTACAACGACTTGTGCTCTGACTGTATTTTTATTTAATTTCCTCATCTTTATGCATGTTTGTATGCCGAGAGTCACAACAGCCTCTCCCAACTTCGCAACGAATCAGCGGTTGTCTTGAGAGCTGCAAATCTGGTTTCCCTCGGCAAAAAGCACAGCAGTGGGTGTTAATGTAACCGGGTGAGTTTTTAAATTTGAGAACTCAGACCCAAATTCCGACGGACACAAACAGGAGAACACCGGCCCCGGCCCGGCCCCGGCCCCGC
>VXBX01002842.1:197981-363488 GCA_013400415.1 Scytalopus superciliaris
CCGCGGCGCTGCCCCCTCCCCGCCCTCTCCCCCCCCCTGCCTGTCCCCTCCCCGGCCTGTCCCCCTCCCGGCCTGTCGCTCGGATGGTTTGGTAATTGAAAGGTTTTTGCGTGCGGCGGACGCTTGCGGGGTGTTCGCCGCTGAAGCGGTAGAGCTTGATAAGGATTCAGAGTCAGGAGGGGGAAGGTGCTGGCAGCCCCCCCGCCTCCCTCGCCAGCCGGTACGAGTTGTGTCCGTATTGTTTTATTGTAGAAATATTTCTATTTCATTACTGTCTTCTAAGCGTTACTTTGCAATGCCCGGCTCCCCCGAGCACGTGGATCCTTTAATTAGGATTTAAAATCTCGGTGTGGTGCCTGTCTGTATGTGTAGCCACGGTGAGTGTGTGGTAGGCTGCTGTGTCCCTTTTCCGACATGGGACAGAAAATGATTATTTCAGCTCATGCTGATCTCGGCATAAGAGAACATACGTAGTTGGCCACGTCTGCACCGCTCCGAGGGTGCTGAGTAGTGCACTTACCTAGCATGAAAATTCAGGAGAGATCCTGCTTTGTGCCAGTTTACCACGTCTGTTTCAACCAGAACTCATGAAGCAGGCAATGTATGTAGCTGGAGCTGTTGCGGTTTTATTCTTGTGTTCATTACTGCTGTTAGGTGCTGTGAATTAAAAGATAGCCGTGCTGCCCTCCCAGCAGTTTCTAGTTATGCACATCCAGTTTTTATGTATACAGAGAAGTTCCTCTTCTGGTTTTGTCCATTTTAAGCTCAATCCAGAAATTTACTGAATAACAGGAAATATTTTAATTTTTGCAGGTTTCTTTTTTTAGCCCCACTTAGGTTTTTGTCAGGATCTTCTTCACAATATTTCTTCTGAAAGGAGCTATATTATCATAGTTTATGTGAGAGACAAAAACTACTGTGGATTAGCTGCTTGTGAATTTGCTTTGTATTCGTTGTCCCTTTGAAAGAAGCCTGTTTGTGTGAGATTAAATCTCCAAGACTTTGCAAAACTGTTCCAGTTATTCCACGTCCACAATACTAAAGCAACTTGTTAACACAACTTCTAATTCAATAACATTCTTTGCTATGTCTCTCTTTATACAGTGGAAAAATGACAGTTGTGTTTTCTCAAGTTTCATTAACTTTGACTGGGCTGGTTTGAAGTTTCACTGCTCTCGGGAGCAGTTCCATTGTTCTCTGTATTTCCCCACCTGTGTGTTGCACTTCTGCTTTCTTGGATACTTTGGGTAGCAGCAGGATTTTAGAAGGACTCACAAACTAGTAAAACTTCACTGCAGGTGGAGTAACACAGTGTAAGTTGGTACAGGCCCAGCATTCTCACTTCAGGCATTTTCTACTTCAGTGTATTTCCAAGCTGTGGGTGTACTAAATTAATTACACTATTCATTCTGGTTGTGCAGTGTTGTAATGAATGTTTCAGGTGGGAGCTTTCTGAAAGAGTAATAGATCTTAGTCTGTGGAGTGCTTCAATCTCACGTGGCAGATCTTATCACATGGAAGTACTGTATTTTAATGTATGGGTTCTTTTCTGCAAAATATTACACAAAGTAATTCTATGGAATGCATGTGAAAGTATTTTAAGCAGCTGAGAGAGTCTTGTTTTAGCAAACTATATAAGATTGTGTTTTCTATATTTTTACCCTCTTTGCCTTCCTCTTCTCTGTTGTATTTTGTTTATTTCCCAGACATCATTAATATCAGTGGATTCAGAACGTGGCTATTTAATGTAGTCTCTGGTTTCTGCTCTGTATGTTAATGGGTTAGGAATTATAAATTTGGCTACCTCATGTACTACGTTACCTGGACTTTTATCCTGTTATTTTTTTCTTACTGTTTTGTATCTCAGAAGGTTCTTATCAGTGTTTTTCTCTATCTGGATGGTTAACTCCGTTCAGGAAAACTTAAGTTAATGCAGTTGAGTTCTGAAGTCGTGACTCATTCTTTATTAATGACCATCTGCCCTAGAACAGTGTAAGCTTCATTTTTTTGCCCTTTCTTAGAGCTGCCGTTTTTGTCTGCAAGTAACTTGACAATAAGGTCTTTTATTTTTAGAGCTTTTGACTTCCTGCATGAAGACAGGTATATTTCCTCTCTTTTTGTTGCTTAACAAATGGCAGTTTGTTTATATTTCAGAAAACTGGCCTCACCCTTATAACAGAAAACTATGGTAGAAAATGAGGTAAATATAAGTGCTGTATTGTTGGGGGGCAGGAGGTGTGTTTCTGGTTGAGCTTTTTTTTTTTTTTTCTTATAGCCAGGACTAGCCAAGAGATTTAAAATGTGGTATGCTAAAATTATCTTTGCATNGAGTTTAGAGTATCTTCAGTACACGGGCTGTTAGATCTTTCTCAAATTACCAATTGACACATGGGCTGTCAGAGAAGCTACTTTGCACTTGGCCTGTGCTCTTGGAGTTAAAGGTTCGGAGCATTAACTGGCCAAACATCTGAGCTTTACCTGTAAAACTTAGATGTTTGGTCAGTTCAGCAACTAGAAGTGCTCAAGTAGCACTATAGGGATTACTAAACAATAAATATAAGTGCTGTATTGTTGGGGGGCAGGAGGTGTGTTTCTGGTTGAGCTTTTTTTTTTTTTTTCTTATAGCCAGGACTAGCCAAGAGATTTAAAATGTGGTATGCTAAAATTATCTTTGCATCCTTCAGGTAGTTTGTTGGCACAGATACAGTGAATTCTTTCAGGTGTATATATATTCTGTGGTACAGGCAGTGTCTTGCTCCGCCTTCTACTCATTAAATTTGGGTGCACAGAGGCTCCTACAATATTCATTGTTGTGTCATTTTATTAAGCACTTGATTTAAACTATTTGTTGTAGATTTTTCAGCCTTTATAATTTACTGTGTACACAATCATAATTCTTTCTGATTCTGGTGGACTTTGTAGGTTTTATTTGAACAGAAGCCTCTACCTCTCTGGAATTTAAGGTTTCACTATGCTTGAATGTAAAGCACTTAAGTGATAATTCTGAAATTTCTGTATCTTTTTCCTGTTTTCTATTCATTAAGGATTTCTCTTCACAGAAGTGCTCACAATAGGAACAGTGTGTTACCACCTCAAGCTCTTACTCTTGGTACCCTGAACAGGCTTGTATTTGCACTGATATACCACTATTATTGTATAAGTAGCAGAAATATTTTATGGTTCGAGAGATCAGCAGACCTTAAAGAATGTAGTGTTGTGAAACAGAAAATCTTTCTTATGATATGTGGTTCTTGGTGTTGTGAACTTTTTCATATTTGTCACAACAAGAACAATATTTGTGAGAGTCTGTCCCTCCTCAGTGAGGTCCTTTACCTGGTTCTCTAATATGAGGCAAAAATGATTTAACTGCTATTGAAAAGTTGCTAAAATCAGGATTTGCACAGTGCCATAATTACTTACTGACTCCAGAGCAGTGGCTGATGCACTATATAAGTGCTGCAAGCTGTGTCTCTTACGAGAAGCTGGAGGGCATGTTGGCAGAGCAGTGCTGGCCCTGAGCTGCACTCTCTGGCAGAAAAGGAGAATGAGTTGAATGCACCGTCCAAGAACACAGGGTGTGAGTATGAAGTGTCTGAAACGTGGAGGAGCTAGCTAGCTGGGAGAGTTACAGTGCTCTGCATTCTCTCAGATGTCCTGCATTTGGCAGGTTGTTGGTGTGACAGACCTAAGAGCGAGAGCTGTAGGGTATAAATGATCAGTGCACATGGTGACAGCTAGTGCTTAGATGCCCAGCACAGGCAGAGTAGGAAATACATGAGTGAGAATAGCAGGACCTTCCTGTTCTGTGTAGTAGAAATCTTAGCTCTCCTTTTTTGTTGCTTACACCTCACTGTCTTAGGGTGCAATATTGTCATCTTTCACTAGCTGGTAGCACAGGGCTGTAAATTGCCATCAAATGGCAAGTGTTAAATCACAAAGCTTTGCTTGTGTTCTGGCATATATTGTAACTGTGGGTGTGGTATGCTGAAGGCCTTCTGCTCATGGGCGTCTCTGGTAATAAAAAGCTACAAATACTGCTTGTTGACTGCTCATTGTTAGTAGTACAATAAAGATACGGAGATAGGAATTGTCCATGCTGTGTCCTTAGGGTATTAGGAATGGTACAGTTTCTTTCTCAGAAAATATTACTGGGGCAACAGTGGGACTTCTGAAAGCTATTTTTTGCTGGACACAGACTATAAATACTTGAACAGTTTTTCCAGAACCTTAACTAGCATATGCCATGACATGTAAACTGAGCCTGCATCCTGCTGCTTCCATCTGCCTTTTTTTTTCCTTTTTTTTTTTTTTCATAGTGGGTGGATAGACAACTATTGCTTTATGCAGCTTTCCTGAATTTTCTGCTGTCTTTCCCTGTTTTTACAGACCCTGTCAGTATACAAGTTGGAATAGCTGTAGTCCCTGTGTGGCACTGTGCTTTCAGCAACTGCTTAGAATGAGTTGTGAATTCGCCTTAGACTTCTGTAGCACCTATGGCAAAAAACCCTCAAACAAACAGGTCAAGGTGGCTTAACAGCATTTGGAAACTCTTGCATCCATTTTTAGCTTTTGGTAGAATTCTGAAACAGACAGGCAATGGGTCTAGTTTTCATCCTACAGAACTGGAAAAGTAAATATGGTGTGAGTCATGCTTGCAGACTGACAGCGTGGACTTGCCTCACAAGCAGGAAAGACCTATGAACATAAGCTTACTGAGCATGTAGTGTTTCCAGCTTGAAAATTTAGGATTATTAAAAGTAATACTTAAAAATATAAACTTTTTTTGTACTTTATCTCTAATTTTCTTATGAAAAAAGTTACCAACTGAATGCTTTTACAGTCATAAGCTAGTTATGCTTATGATTTGAGGCATTCTAGGAACTTAAGGATTCCATGGATGGATAAATCTTGAAAATTGTTCTTCACAGAACTAACTTTAATGAACGAAATGTCTGAAATGCCTGAAAACCTTTCAGTAATTCTGATACATGTCCAGCTACAAGGTATAATTAAAATTTGTTTGAGATCAAGTAATTTTAAAAGTTGTTCAGCTCCTATCACATTACATGTTCATTTGCTTTGGCTGTATTGGTGTGTGCTTTTGACAAACACTTCTTTTTTCATTTGTGTTTTTTTTTGTGGGACCAGCAGGGTCTGGCTTTCATTTATATAACATCTTAACCTGAGAAACATGCATCTCTATGGACAGTTCAACAGATGTTTGCAAACAGGTACGGAAGAAAAAACAAAACCATAATTGTTTAAATCTGTAGTTTGGCCTTTGATTTCTGGACAGCTGTTTTGTCCTTGAGCATCTGAGCAACAGATGCTGCTTTTCTTCTCTGGGCTTCTGTTTCTGTGAGCAGTGGGTTAACTGTGCAGAGCACAGAATTCTCATTAGGTGGATGAGTGGAAAGGCTGTGACACTGGGGTGAGGGATATCTTTGGGTTTTGATTAAAACTCAGGGGACTCGTTAACTGATCTAATCACTTGTGGTGCGCATTTATTGACGTGAACTTGTCTTTTTTTCATGATGGGCTTATTGACTTTGTGTAGACTTAGAGGAAGAGCGATGGCTCTAATCATATGAAAAGAAAATGAAAGGTTGAGCTTAACTCTACCTGCTTCTCACCTTTGAAAAAGAGACCATGGTGAAATATGTAAAATAATGAATAGTACAAAATGAAGGTGAACCAGTAGCATGTTTTCCTGTCTCGTGATACAGATGACATCCTTTAAAACTCTTCAGTTCTTTGATGCAGGGAGTAATGAGGCCTTCCTAGTTCACAAACGTCCATCATTAAAGGCAAAAAGTTATCCAGAGTTAAAAATTGGGTTGCTTTCCTATGCAGAGGATGTTGACAGGTAATACTGAGTCAGATTTAGATCAGGTTTGGAGGGATTATAGTTACTTCAACTGCTAATAAAGTGACAACAGTCTCATTATCCTGCCCGGCTATATAATAATTCCTTTCTACTGTCTTCATACATACCAGGATCTCACTACATAGATTTTGCATGCACACCTTAGACAAGTCCTGGGTATTTTAATGATGCTTCTGATTATCCTCCAACATTTGCTGTCTTTTCTCCCACGTATTATTTCAAGATATTCATCTTGCATGTTCTGCAGTAACTTACTCTTTAGACAAGAAGCAGTGTGTGATGCTCTTGCCTGGTTTTGAAATGTCTCTCTTCCTGACTGCTGAAGAGGTCCAGGTGTGCTGACTAACCAGGCATTTCCCTGATTCTTGTGCTGCAGAGGCACTGGGCAAATGGACCTTTGTGGACCGTCTGTGGGATTGAACTACACAGTGTAATTGCAGTTGTCTGCTGATGGATGAGGTTTTATTCAAACCTAACTATTGGTATTCTTTCTATGATGCTTTCCTTATTACTAATTACTTGTATGTGCAATTTAATATTACTTCTCCTTTTTGAATTGACTTGGCATAGCTTGCCAGTGTTGCAATTCCAGAAAACAAGAATCTGTCACAAACTGCATTTTGCTTAGTAGAATTTTGGAATTATCAGCTTGTTAAGGACATTGTGTGAAGTACAGTTGCCCAATGTAGGTCATCTTCAGGTACTACCACTATAGAATCATATTTTCAAAATCAGTTTGTTCAAACGCAGTTGGGGAGCTAATCTTTCAAGTACTGCTGAACAGAGGAGCCCAGTATTTTGAAAAATTAAAGGATGGTAACTTCCAAAATGTTTTGCAATGGGATTAACTGTGAAAAAGCACTTTCTAGATACTCTTTTGTATGATTAATGCCATCTATTTCTTCAAATTAGTTTTATGTATTGTGTCTTCTAGACTCCTGTCAACAGTTGGAAAAGAAATACAAGATTGCACTTGTTATTGGATAAGAAAAATCTCAACAACTTGGCCTTTTAGCTTTTCAAACTTGGAGAAGTTTTTCTCTTAAGTAACAGTGGAAGGGAAATAAGCTGCATTGTGAGAAGTCCTCTGTTTTACAAATACCCTCCAAACTTCTGAACATGTTCTTTGGTTTTATCGCCTGTTTTAGTGGGGCGCAGGTGATACTGTTTGGCTGATGCTGTTATGAAGAGCAGTGTAGGAATTGTCAGTTGCACGACAGGTGTGGCATTGGGGAACGCATTTTCTTTTCCTATGAAAGGAATTGTTTGTCCTTCTGAGAGATTAATGAATGGAAAATAAAAAGAACAATTATTAGATTGCATGTCTTGTAGAGTGAGATGGTATACTTTGTGATACATTGTTGGCAAAAGTGCTCTTCTGCCAGTGTAATTCTGAGGTAAATAGGATTTTTTTCTGGAGCAGCTGTCCCAGTGATAGATAGACTGAATTTGAAAAGAGATAGTTGGTAGAAATAGAGGGAGGATTTTTTTTTATAGAAAAGAGAAAAAAACCCCACTTTAATAGAGAACAGGAAAGAAAGCTTCCAATATTTGAAAGGTAATGAAGATAATAATCCTTCAAGAGGAAGATATACTAAGTGACCTTTAGAGGCTTTTTCCAAGTGATATTTCTGTGTTTAAACAGGACACTTTGGAAATTTCTTGTGTTTAAGAAGTAAAACTAAAACAGAAAGGACAAATTAAGTGAATTTTATTGCTGTTTTTAAGCCGTGTTTTCTCATCTGGCTAGTTAAGCGTAGACATTTAGTGTTTTAGTTTACATGTCTGATGACAAGTGTGATGATTTTAAAAACGTGACAAATGAATAAGTTGAGAAAAAGAGATATTGATATTTTAGTACCCAAGAAATACAATATCTGTCTCTGATTAGTTGAGAATTACTAGGCTTTGCCTTTAAAAATATGTATTTCTTAAGGCAGTGTTCGCAGCTTGGTTTGAAAATAAACATGGTTCTAAAGCAATTACTGTTACTATTTGGTATATTTCACTTCCACAAAATCTAAGGTACTTTTCACTTTTAGAGTAAAACAGAACCCATTTGCATTGCTTATGGAGTCTGCTGAATTTTGACAGACAGTCCTCTGTGGATATTTTTTTTTTTTTACTGTGAAGAGTTTTGTAAATGCTTAAGTGCAGAAGTTACATAGACAGTGTGCACTCCCATAAGCCTTTCTTATCCAACTGTCTTTCAGATGGAATTTTTGCTACTGGCCCTGAAGGTAGGACTAGGCATTTAATCTTGGGCTGCAATTTTTTAGATCTGTGGAGTTCATCTTTAGTAAACCAGATGGTCCATTTTTAATTAAAGTTATAATTTCAACATGCTTAATGGGAGGTGGGGGAAAGGCAGACTGTATAAGAAAGCCTTTTGATGTTTTAAAAGCTGTGAAGTGTTTCCATATGTACAAAAGTACTAGGTATTGAATGCGTTTTCTTGTGGTTTACTGACAAAGTAGTAATAGTATGTTGCTTAGAGAGTAAGTTTAACAAGTTCCATTTTCTATTGTTTTAAGTAAGTGAAATATTCAGATCTTGAGATGGGTTACCTTTGTAACAAACCCCTTAACAAGGCAGAGGTGTGCATTTCAACTTCTGTAGGCAAGTCAAAATGATAATGAGTACCACAGGAGACAGAAACAATTTTAATAATTTTAAAGCCTTTTGTTTTCTTTCATTACCCATTTTGTTATAGGTTGTATATGAGCAGGACGGAGTTTTCATTCATTCATCCTGTGGAAAAAATGATGACCAGGACAACTTAATAGCAGGAATACTTCGTGTCATAGAAAAGGTATTTGCATAATACAGTTGTGGAAACTTCATATATTTGCTGGCAAAGCACATAATGTGTTCGGCAAATTGTATACTTAAAAAAATATTTAGGATTTTGTAAATGAACAAATGTCACGTTTGATACTGTCTGCATCATTTATATGTATATTAAGTTGTACCATAATCACCCCAAATCTTCGTTCACAAAGCCTAGCCATGACGATGATGATCACAATCATTCAGTGAATAAATAGGGTGATAGGTACTTTGTGGTGTAGTGTTGAATTTGTTATGATTGTTTGTTTTGTAGGAAAATGAAGTAGTAGTAGACTGGAGACCACTGGATGAGACTTTGGATACTTCTAATATCCTGTGTGCTGGAAAGGTATGTTTGTTAGTTATCAGTGTTCTTCATTCCGTTTCTCCAGAGATTTTATTTTAATGAGTAGGTGATCTCATAAGTGAAAGCAGAACTTAGTTATCATTGACATTAATAGCTAAATGTAGGAATCTTATCTGTGAAGGGCAGCCCAGATTATTAGGATACATGTGTAGCTTGCCTGCATTTAGTTTTCATATGGTTCACAAATAAAATAGGAAGAGACTAACCATATGAATAGTAAAAACCAAATGAGTGTAAGTATATCAGTCACCAGTCCCTCTGCACCTACTGTGTTATAGTCTGGTGATTCACTCTTCATAGTTAGACACAAAACTGAGAGCTGCTGTTCTAATGCAAAATAAAAATAGAAGTCTGTGGGGGTTGCAAGATGCAATGGTATGTGGCATTTAAGTGCTATTAAGAGAATGCGACTAAAGAAGAAAGATTTAAGTTTTACATGGAAATAAAAAGTTTGTTATGTTGATAAAAGTTTGCAAGAGAGGCAAGGATATTTTAATATGTTGAATTTATTAAGTAAATCCACTTAGTCATAAGTCCAATTTCCTGTGTGTTAGCTACGAAATAAAGATGCTGATTCTTCTTGTTGAATCTGAGGAACTATCTCAGTTTTCGTGCCTTCTGTTTCTTGATAATTGCTTTTGTTGTTTTTCTCAGGATTCCAGTTCTGTTGTGGAGTGGACTCAAACTCCTAAAGACAAGTGTTCCCGAGGAGCAGACCGTCCAAGTAGTTATGAAGCAGAATGGGACATGGTCACCACAGTCTCTTTTAAGAAGAAACATCATTCAAATGGAGGTACTTTAAAAATAAGTGTGGAGAGGTTTTTTTTGTTTGTAGGATGTTTTGGGTTTTTTTCCGTTATTGTATCTTGTAACTGAAGAATTGCCTCTTAGATACAGTAGAATGCATTTTATTAGGATTTGAAAAGCTAGGATTTGTTTGTGGTAAGAGGTGAATCTCTTGGTGTGGAGAAAACAATATTCACAAGTGGAATAGCTGTCATCTGTCTCCAATCTGTTTTTTTCTTTAAATTGCTAGAGAATTGTATTGAAAATGAACATTAAATCTGACTTCTTGCTGTGACAATCATTAGATGAAGTAGCATTTTTATCTGCATTGGGCTCTTGCATTCTTTGAAACAAATGGAATTTGAACTAAGTGTCATGTTAGAAATGAAAATGGAAAGAAAAGTGGTTTACTACTCAAATGCCTTTCCATACTGTAGCAGCAGGGGGAGATGGAATATGGTTATATATACATGGGTCTTTTATATGGTCTTTTTTACTTCAGCAAAATAATTTTATAGCTACACCATTTTTGTTATAGTGTCTCAGTAGGGATGTTGAAAAACAAGTTGTGGAGAAAGGACAGTGATTCACAAGTAATCTTTTTTTTCTGATTCTCCCATATAGTTGGTTTTTTTTTTTTAAATAATACTTGTTTTTCATGTAATATTTCACAGGCTATGACTGGGGCCCATTGTGCTTGTTTCATCATCTTTATGATGGTTTTAAATGTCACCTATGTCATGTACGAGCGCAAGATTGAACTTCAGATTATGAGTATTTTTGCTCCTTAAATTTTCTGTTTGAGAGGAACTTTTTTATTGCATCACTAGCTTGTATTTTTCATCTTCATGCATCAGAGCATGTCATAGTGAATGTCACTGAGCACTGCTGACTGGAACTATTCTCTTTGCCACTTCTTGCTTATTTCCTATTGCTGTAATTTGATGGGAGTAGCCAGGGTGTGTGCCAAATTAGTTCTAGACATGCTGGCAACTTTGCGTCCTCTGATAAAGTAAAATTTAAGTCCTACTCCATAAATGTATACAGTTTTGCTCAGAGTGTATAAATACTTTCACAGTACATCAGAGAAGGGTTAAGGGGGAGGTTTTCAGTTCCTCTGCCCTTCCCTTGGTAGCAGTCTAACAAAACACCTGGCTAATAACTGTGGGCAATACATCTCATACAGTATTGTAATGTATATCATGTTTAGTTTGAGTAAGTAGCACTACATGGTGGAGGTGCTGGTTGAATTTAGCTTGCTGCTGCAATTGGATACAGAAGTTGTATGTTTAACTGCTGGATCACTTCTGTCACAGAATAATAGAGTATCTTGAGTTGCAAGGAGGCCACAGGGATCATCAGAGTCCAGCTCCTGGCCTTGCACAGGACAACCCCAAGAATCACACCATGTGCCTGAGAGTGTTGTCCAAATGCTTCTTGAACTCTGTCAGGCTTGGTGCTGTGACCACTGCCCTGGGGAGCCTGTTCCAGAGCCCAAGTACCCTCTGGGTGAAGAACCTTTTCCTTTAAACTATAGGACAGTTTAAACAGCTCCAGGGGAGCAGTCTGATGGACTTGCTCATTATTTTAGAAGTCTGTTGAAGACAAGGAGGCACAAAGAGAAGTCCAGAAATAGCAGTTATAGTGTGCATTTTACTATTAGAACCATGATTGGGGTTTATGTTTTGGGTTTGTTTTTTAGGAACAGTGACAGATATGATGCATTTGTAATTGCTAACACTGGAAGCCAAACTGAAATCATGTGGTAATTTTGTTTTTAAGATGCTACAACTCATGCAAATGGAGAAAGCAAGTGGTCCTTCCTGTTCAGTTTGACAGATCTGAAATCAATCAAACAAAACAAAAAAGGCATGGGATGGTCCTATTTGGTGTTCTGTCTGAAGGATGATGTGAAGCTTCCAGCTCTTCACTTTCATCATGGAGATAGCAAACTATTGATTAAATGCCTTGAAAAGCATGTTGCACTGGATGAGTAAGTATCAGATAACTTAGTTCTGTAAAATACAGGTTATTGGTTTACTTAAATCCTGTAATGAATTTCAGATTAGTAGAATGAATTTTAAAGGTGACCGAAACTGTGATTTCACATATGCATTTGGAAGGTAAGCTGAAGTTTTAAAATTGTTGGGTTGATTTATGAAATGTTTTAGAATCTGTTACCAGCTCCAAATGCCTTGGTAGCTCCCCAGCTCCCGTGATAGTGGGGGAAGAAGCTTTGTCACGAACGTTCAGTGTAAAATCCTTCATGAACCACTTGTATTAAATGGGATAATTTGTGTTAGAATTTGAGACCTTCTCCTTGGGGGAAATATCTATGAGTATTTACATGAGTATGTGAGTTAACTTACAGTACTGTCAACTAAATCAATTTGTATATAAATGTTTTCCCACAGAATTCTGTTTCCCTGTAATTTCTTGCATGATGAATATTTCACACTTGATCTTTACTCTGTGAATCAACTTTCTGAGTGTAAACATAGTTAGATTTTATCAGTGTGTTAAATACCTGGGGTTTGTTGTGTATTTATATTGTGTTACCTTCAAGTTTGTCACTGGGATAAGAGCCTTTTTGATCAGCATAGCATAAATGCAAAATAAAGTAAAATGTTCTGCTTTCACCATGTTGGCATAAGTATAATTTAATAGGCAGCATGTTAGATAAGATTAGATAGAGCATGAAGAAACAAATGAGGTGCAATGTGTACCTGCAACACATATAACATCAGTGTAACAGGTATTCTGCTTTCAAAAAGGTTTTGTTATTGTCACTTCCAGTATAATAGTCTGATGATAGATTTGAAGGTGGATAGTGAAATGGCTTTGGGAATCCCTACAGAGGGCTCTGTTCACATTGGCAGCATCACTGAGGTCAGAGTTGCCTTCAACAAGTAAGGAAGATTGTTTATTGCCAAGTAATACTGCTACAAGGGAGAGCAAGACAGTAGGACATGAGTGTTATACATTTACTGAACTGATTTGTGAAACGCTTTGGCAATATCCAGACATGGAGTTGCTGATAATCAGAAGTTGCCAGCTGCTTGGAGAAGGTAGCATGGTCAGTGTGACCAGCTGGTGACTTGGTACTGGCTGTAGCATTGTATGTGAACTTTTTAAGGGGAGAAGTCAAGAAGACCAAAACAGAGGCTATTAGGAGGGCAAGATGAACTTGTAAATAAGAATATTTTCTGTACAACTGTAGATTATAAAATCTTGAATGACAACTTCGTCTTAAATCCTGAGGTTTTTTTTTTTCTTCTAGGCTCCAACTGAATTCTCCCTTAAATCTCCTTTCATTTAGTTGCATGATTTCACAACTTCTGTGGGCACAGGGAAATACTGTCATCCTGCCATCCCGCCACCTCCCTCCCCTCCCCCCCAAGGAAATTGTTCCTTCTTGAGCATACTGCTTCTGACTAGTTGCTGGTAGGCTGGGGTAGGTTTTTGAGGCAAGTTATGTAGCAACCACTGGAAAAACAGCTATGTGGTATGGTGAGTCACTGAAAGCTTTATACCAGATCTGTATGATCTGTTATCTGTGTACTGCAGCAACATGTTTCAAATTTTCTAATTGCTAAGATAAGACAGGGAAACTGGAGGTGATATTCAAGCTCCCAGGGTGTGCTGAGCTGCTTGGTGTTGTCACCTTGAACAGTTCTAAGTATTAATGAATGCAACAGCAAATACTTCAGGAACTTTAAAGAAAAAAGCAATAGCAGCTGTGGAAAACAGATGAACTTAGATGTTGAACTGAGCAAGAACTTCCAGTTTTAGTTTTCTTATCCAGTTAAGGTCTGCTTCTGGCACCAAATTCTCTTCTGTGGTCTAGTCATGAATTATGATGATTATTTTTTCTAAAAAAAGAGGAAAGAACAAATATGCCATGGAAGCTGTGGAAATAGCAGTCTGCATGTTTCTGTTGTTTCCTAATGGTTATTCATTCTTTAGTACATAATGCATCTAAGCTCACACCCTCATTTAGGAAAAGTTGTTTACTCAGCTGCCTGGATGCTATAAGCAGTGTAATTACTTGTTATCCCAGCTTCTAGTTTATAATACATGGAATATTGATGTTAAGGCAGAAATTTCAGATTATCTCTACATTATCTCTCTATCATAGGTATTTTCTTATTTTCCTATTACCTCAAAAGTTTTTGCCCTTCTCTAACACTGGTCCTTATAAAATGTAACATCATTGATGAAATCAGTGTATGAAGCAGCTAAACTCATACAAAATATTTGTAATTTGTTGCTTTAAGGACTGTGTGCCTCCTAGTTTGGTTGCACCTGTCTAATATTAAGAAAACATAGTGTGTACGGATGACATTTTCTAAGTCACCGGATTATGAGTAAGTTTAAGAGAGTGTCTAGCTCACACATTTTTGAACATTACCTAAGTAGCTGTTGGTGCCCACCTGACTGTCCAGAGTGTTTAATTGAAAGGGAGATACGGTATAAAATTTCTGTTTTTTTAAGTTAAGGAAAACATAATATATGACTTGCCTTTGCCCCTGTGCTGCTTTTTAGCAAAAGGCAGTTCAGCTTCATTAACCGTTGCTGACTCAGAACTGTGACTGTGATGTCTGGCTGTCTCAAAATGAGATCTCTTGTTGCATTTCATATCCGTCAGTGTTAACAGTGTCCTGTCCTGTTGGAATGGGAGAGAGATAAGGCTTATTAAAGTTCTTATCTTTGACTGTAATAACATGGTAGATGATGCAGGTACTAATAAAAAGAAAAGTAATTTTTCTTTCAAAGACTAGAAGTAGTGGATTTAAACTTTGGGAGAGAGCAATAGAGAGGTATTTTATAAATATAAGTCTGTGCAGTAGATTAGAGTCAGATGGCAAAGTGCTTGGCTTTCTCCTGTCTGGCTACAAACTCTGAGCCTGCTTTCTGAGCCGTTCTGTCACCTATTGAGCAGTAAATTGGTGATTCAGGAACTGGTTAAGGAAGTGATGGGGTGCCTGTGCTGAAGAAGGAGACAAAATGGGATGTTGCGTGTGAGAGCAAAAGAACAAATTAAATACTAGGAGCACCATGGTTCCACTGTCTTGTTGTTACTGTTTTCATCTGCCTGTGCAAGCCTGTTGAGAAGCAAATGTATTGAACAAGAGTGAAAAAATACAGTGAGTTAGGCCAAATTGGGTTTGTATTCCTTTAGCTTTTGAAGTCTGCACAGAGATGCATTTGCAGGGCTGTACTGAGATGGTTCTGTTTCACAGTACAATGGCTCTGGTGTTTTTTAAGCTCCTATCAGTATGAATCTTAGAATTATTGTGACAGTGTCTGTTGTAATACTTTTGGTTAGAAATTCATTGATGTGTTTTCATGCATTGAAAAGCCGTTTGTATTCTTTTATATAATGTAAGTTATAATATATAAGTATATAATATGAAGTAATTCCTTTCTTAATGTAAGTTTTGCCAACTAGTAGAAAGAATTCCTTAACTGTATAAGGTGGCATAGGCTCTTTTCACTTCCTCTGTTATGTTAATGGAGTTTCAGCATATATTGTGGTGAGGCTGACTCTGTCTCACTGCATTTCACGTGTCACATCTTTTTTTTTTTGTCCATTGTCAAAAATAGAAAAATATAATTGAAGAAAACTTTTGTCACTTACATTAAATAGAGTTATCTTCCAGAGTAATTTCTCAAAAACTTCAAAAGCTTCATTTTTCAAAGAATGAAAGAGTACAATTTGGAATGAATACGGCAAGAACTAATCTTTTGAAAAATGAAAGTCCTGTTTTGTGTAGCATTAGCTTCTTAAATTTGTGACAAAGACTAAGAGTGATCTTGCATCAAATCTGCTTTTTTTTTTTTTTTTTTGTACAAAGCCTGAAATGTGACTTCAAAAAACAGTAAATGTTCTAAAACCATGTTCAGCAAAAAAATTGTGGTATCCACACACCCTTTTGTAATTTTATTGCAGATCTCCAGATCATGAACGGGTTCTTCTTGTGAAGACTCAGAAGTCACTGTCTCAGTCTTTTGAAAATCTCCTTGATGAACCATCTTATGGCTTATTGCAAGTATGTATTATCTTGCAGTTTTTTATTCTGAAAACATGTGTTAAAAAGATCCACCCTACTGTGTCACAGAAATATTCCCTGAATAATGATTTAATACCATTATAGAAGCAATAGTGCCATTTATGACTTTATTGTTAATTATTGCCAATAATAATGCCATTGTAGAAGCAGTGACTGTATCCTAAAACAAGTGCTTACTATAGAAAGTGCATGTAATTATAAGTTGTTTAATCTAATAATTTCTGATTTCCATGTGGTACTATTTCAAGCTTATTCAATTTCAGTGGTCTCTGTGATTCTGTACATTTGGGTACAGAAGGTTTTAGAGGAAAAAGAAAAAATTTTAGGAGTTAACAAAACATACTAATTATAATTTAAGTTTCTCTTGACTTAGTATGTTTTCACTGATATTTTCTGACACTTTGGAAAGGATGCTGCAAATACAGCAGCAGAGAGGACAATATTGCCTAAAAATGGAGTTTTTTAATACTAAAACTGCTTATCATTTGGTGTGGTCTACTGACTTGTGAAAGTCAGCAGCAAAACTTTCACTGACTTAAGTGAGACCGGAGTTTTGACCTACTGACCTGTTCAGTAAAGAAAATCTTTGTGAGTGACATTAGGGTTAGACTTACATTAGTTTTTGGATTTAGTTGTCAAATCAAGTTTTGTGTGAGATTCCTAACAGAGTACATGATGGTTCAAACTATTTTTTATGAAGCTAGGTAAACTATGCATAAATAAGATGTTTTGTGCCATTAATCACTGGAAAGTAAACAGTAGATCTGATCCACTTCTATACATAGGTCAGGCTTACCAAGAACACTGGTATCTAATCTTTCAAATTAATCAGGAGCATTATCTTCATACTTAAGATATATTTTTTTTAATCATGTGATGACTACTCTGTGTTACTGTGGATAAATGAAAGAAACTTCAGTAACTCTGAGATCTACAGGACTCTTTCTGATGCTTTGCTTTGAGTACAAGATTTACAAATAGTCTGAGGCTTTTTGTGATTTGCTTGTTTTCTTTGTTGTAACACAGAAATTGAAGAGAGATCCATACACAGTAACAATGGGAAGATTTTCCAAAGTTACGAACTATATTTTTGACAGTTTCCGTTTGAGTGATCCATCAAATCAAAGGCGACCACCATCAGAAATGGCAGACTTTATCAATGATACTATTCCAGGGCTGAAGATAAATCAGCAGGAAGAACCAGGATTTGAAGTCATTACACGAGTGAGTGTATAAATGAACGATAGAGATGCATTGGTTGTTTTTATGTGCTCCTTTAAAGGAATGGTAGGACTTGAAGCATGGTGAGTTACACTGTTTATGCAGTTGTAGCATATGCTGCATTACTATTTATTCACAAGTTCTGAATATGCTATTTTTAGTCATGCAAATGCGAGTTTTGTTTTGAAAGGAAGTCTGTAATTAAGGAAATGGCTACTGTAGTTATCTTAGAGTCACTCCCTTAAAAAGTGTCTGATTTTGTTTTGTCTTTCCTCTGAGGTCAGAGCTACGTTAAGTAAAATTGGGGAATGCAGGTTAATAACCAACTTTCTTGCCTAATCACTCCAGTGATTTCAGTTTCTTTTAAGAGGACTGAGGTTAAAACAAAGTGTTTAATTGGATGATTAATGTCAAGGGGGTATAAATTACAGATTTATGTATGATTTGAACCAAAGCTGGAATCAACTTATAATTGGATCATGAATCACTGTGGGCTCTTGTTGGTATCTTTTACAGATTTGTAAATGCTTATGAGTCCTATTTAAGCAGCTTACATATTTTTAAAGCATTGAACTGTTTTATGCTTTTTTCCGTTGAGTTCAAGGCAGTGTTAATGTCTTAGCAGTAGCTGTTTGAACTATGTAATTCTAAGAAGTTGCTGCCTAGCACTTAATCAATTAATTTATCAAGGAGAGAAAGTGTAATGAATGTTACATACAAAAAATAACACAGACCTATATGTATTAATCTGATAAATGCCTTGAACGTCTAAAGAGTTGAAACACAAATTGATTTGGGTGTTGCCATCATAAAATTATTTTTAGGAAGTTATGAATTACTGTCTGTTGAATTCTGCTGTACTTAAACGTTCAGTTTGGGAACTGAGAGAGACTAACCACAAACTGAAACTTTGGATGGGTGTTAGAAGTTCTGAAAGTGCATACAGTCTTGGGGTTTTTTAAGAGGCCTTTTTTATGTATAGTGAAATTGATCTTTCAGTCACGCTGTGCAGTCTCTGTGGGGATAACATCTCTGAGCCCAACTCATTTTTCAGTTCTCTCTTTATGAAGTGAAGTTATCTATTGTCCTTGTTTGCTGTGTTGCACAGACCTAATACATTTCCAGTTGCATAGAGGCTTTTGGCTTATGGGAAGCTAGCTCAGAGGTGTTTGGTGGAGGTAAAAAGTTATTTAAAACACACATACATCCTCCAAAATCTGGAGTATTAACATGTATAGCAAGGTCCTCAGCACAAACTGTCTTACTCTAAAAATCTGCTTGTGTTGATCCACACTCTTGCTCCTGTGGACACAGACCCTGAGAATTGCTGCTGAGGTATGTGCATGTGAAAATGTAGTTGCACTGAATATAAGAAACTGGCAAGCTTAATACTATTTGGGCAATTTTATGCAGTTGTTTGAAACTACTGAAGCACTTTATGGGGATTCACGGAATGCTTTTCTGTGTGTGTTTCAGATTGATCTAGGAAAACAGCCTGAAGTTAGTAGAAGAGAGCCTGTGTCAGCTGAAGAATGGGCTAAGAATATGGATTCTGAAGGAAGAATTTTAGATGTTGACTACATAAAGCGATCGATATTCAAAGGGGTATCTTGTTTTTCTAAATTCAGCGAGTCAGATGTCTTGATTCTTGATTCCCAAATCATGGTTATGCTGTTTTCACTATGCTTGTAATGCTTCATGCAGGACTTCAAGCATGACTCAGTCAATATTGTTAGAGACTTCATAAAGCATGATTTCATGCTAACCAAATACCTCAGCAGTCTTGAAGCCATACAAAGTGCTCTACAAGGAGAGGGATCTTCGGTGGCTGGCTAAAGTAAACGAAAACACAGAGGCTTAAGTGGTAAAGAAATCAAAGTGGCTTTCAGGAAAAGACCAGTGCTTCAGTGCTAGGATATTGGGTTTATTCTTTTCTTTTAAATGTTTTTTTCTTATCCTTCTGCAGCAAAATTTTCTCTTTTTGCCCAACAGTTTGCCTGGATTTGACCCTCATCAGGGCAGCCCTAAAGACTTCTGCTAATTATTTTTAATTGAACTGAGGGGTTTTGCAATATGAATTTGAGTTCTGCCTCAGTAATGGAAATTTTGAAAACTGGTTTACGTCCTGTAGTTTTTCTACCTAACGTTACTTTAGTTTTTCTATTTTTTGGTGGGAATCCAGCTACCTTAACACATTCATTGTGTGTGTGTTGATGGATGCATATAGTCTGTTTGAGCAGAAGTAGAGAATGATAACACTGATATTACAGATTTTTCAAAGACCTA
This sequence comes from Scytalopus superciliaris, assembly GCA_013400415.1. Classification (NCBI taxonomy): domain Eukaryota; kingdom Metazoa; phylum Chordata; class Aves; order Passeriformes; family Rhinocryptidae; genus Scytalopus; species Scytalopus superciliaris. The sequence goes on from VXBX01002842.1 coordinate 217,432, forward strand.
TATGTATTAAGTAATATACTGTAAAGAAAATAGAGTAAAATGGAGGCCCTTTTTGGCTTCTGTGACTGTTCCTTAATATTCATGTGCCTGAGGTGCCCAATTAAAGACCCTCCTACAGTCATGAGAATTACTACCAGTGTTTTCTTCCTGTAGCCCTTTTTCCCATCATTTCTGACCCTTGCCAGAGGAGCGCACTATTTTATTTATGATTCAAAATGCAAATAACTTCCAGTACATTGTGCAGATCCTCAGTAAAGAAAAGAAAATGAAAGAAGTTAAAATACATCTCTTAAACTGTGAGGAATCAAGCTGGCCTTGGCCTGGTGAACTGGAGACTCTCATAGCAAAAGTGTCTCATTCTTAGGACTGTGCTGCCGGAGTTGAAAGAAACTTTTGATGAGAGTGGGCTGTGATTCAACTAGTACATCTACAGCTTTGTCATCCACAAATGTTGAGCATTGCTTGAAAGATTTCTGACAAACACTGTTTTTGAGTCGACACTGGTAGTTTTGACTCCAAGATTCCTCTGAAGGTTGGCCATGTCTTGTTAGATGAAAATACTTGTTTTAAAGAGTAAATAAATGGAAGTCTAGTCCTCAAGATCCGTTTGTGACAAGACGAGAAGTTTGGCAGTTAAGCAGCATGATACTTAAATTCACACATTTTAAAAGTACTTTTTTTTCTCCTGAAAGTCTGTGATGCCTGTAAGTTTTTTATTGCTAGCAGTGAAGCAAAAATATAGGGAGAAAATTATTTTCTAAAGTTTCTTTTTGTATCTAAGCATGAATTGAGTGCTTCTACAGTTTTTGCTTAATGCTACTCTCTTCCTTCTGTTTTCTCCAGGTGTGATACCTAGTTAGGATGTGAGATTTGGCTACAGTGTAAAAAGAAACCAACATATGAAAGTTCTGTGAAATTGTTACTTTGAGAAGTGTTCTATAGCTATAGGAATGTTTCCTCACAATATGGAAATAGTTTTTTGATGATGTTTCATACCCATTTTTCCCTAGGGTCTCTGCCATACTTTAAGAAAAGAGGCATGGAAATTTCTTTTGGGGTATTTTCCTTGGAATAGCTCTAAAGAAGAGAGAGCAAATCTGCAAAAAAGGAAAACGTAAGTACATTGATTTTTTTTTTTTTTTTGGTTACAAAATAGGTTTAAAAGTGCCATCTCTTAAGATAACAGTGATGTAGAAAGCTTTTTGAAATGTTGAAAGGTGTTTCAATGCAAGCACCATGTGAATTGTCTTAAAACTCGTTATGATTATATATAATACTAAAATATTATATAAACAGGGTGGTGTTATTCCATTTATGTGAAAGAACAAATGGAATGGATGAATGCTTAAAATTAAAAAAAAATTAAAATAATAATTGAGAATGTTTTTGTTTCAAAGTTATCTTTTCTTCTTCAGGGATGAATATTTCAGGATGAAACTGCAGTGGAAATCTGTCAGTGAGGAACAGGAAAAGCGAAATTCAAGATTAAGAGATTACAGGAGCCTTATAGGTAAATTTAGATTTAGAAATATACTTAACTGTACAAATTCACATGCTTCTACAGTTTAATATGAAGTTGAAAAAATGTACCCTTTTGAGGAAGCTCTATGAAGAGGCACTAAAACCTAAGATGTTTCTGTTTTCAGAGGTGTGTGAACTTTGTTGTATTCTTAATACTAAATCTTTCTTAGCTAGAGTATTTCACAGCTTTACGAATTAGTGTAACACAGTGGCTGGATTTTTAAACTTTCTTTACTTGATAACAAAGGCCCTTAATTTTCTGTTATGTCATGATTCGTTTTTATCAGAAATGTTGTTAAAATAATGACATACAATAACATAAAAACATGTCTGTTCATATTTTATAATTCTTTACAGGGATTTGTGTATTTGCATTTTGACTCATGGGGTTTTATACCTACTATTAAAAATTTCATCAAATTATGCTGACCATTAGTAGTTTGTGTCTTCAGTTCTCTGGTAGCAAGATCTGGGCACCAATGTGCAGGATTACTAAATAGTTATTTTAGGAGACAGGACAAGATTTTTGTGTTATTCTGAGACATAGACTAAACTTATTTCAGGCAATTATTCAACAGGCGGGCTGGAAGGCTCAAAGTGTAGTCTTGGTAGTTTACATTTTTAGAGAGTGTTAACAGAAAAAAATAATAGAGTCGAAAAAAGGCCAGATGTTTGTTTCTGTGGAAGCAATTATTTTCCTTTTTAAGTATTTGAAATGTAGGTGACAATATTAGGCTTATGTTGTGAAATAGATCCCAAACTTCAAAATACTTCTTTTATCAAAGTGCATTCAAAATTTTGGTGATTTCACTACACCAGCCTTGAATTTCACATTATTAAAGAGTATGCTATGTGCTTGGTATGTTTGAGGCATCAAAACTGCCTGATGAAAGAGCAGTTCCATCTCAATATGAGTTATAGGAACTTGTTAAACAGTATTTATAAACATGCTGTCATGAATTATCACAGCGTCTTTGAGCTGTGGTAGCTTTCCAGCTATGGCTTGTGCTGCATCACATAAGTATTCATAATTGGCATTGTATAGCTAACTCACATAATATTTTTCTTAATCCTCTTAGGTATGAAACATTTTTTCTGAATTGTAATCAGGAATTTTTCCATAAAAATTATTAACAGAAAAAGAGCAGAAAGCTTTAAAATATGTTTCTATGCAAATCCTTTTATTACAGATAGGAAAGACTTTCTTTCTTTTAAAATATTCTTTGTTTTGCAATGACACTCAGTTATGCAGTTTCCTCAAACACTTCAAAGCTTTGCAACAGTGAGGAAGAAATCAGCAGCTTAAATATTTTTATTTTGTTTGATACTGGCTCTGTAGAACTGGTTTTGAAAATGTTTTTAAATCTGGACTGTTTTCTTAGAAAAAGATGTCAACAGGACAGATCGAACAAATAAATTCTATGAAGGTGAAGATAACCCAGGACTGATTTTACTTCACGATATTTTGATGACCTATTGCATGTATGATTTTGACTTAGGTAAGTTGTGTCTCTGTGAATGTAAAAGCCTTCTTAGCTCCACAGATAATTCTGTTCAATTTTTCTTCTTCTCTTTAATTTGATACTTATTGCAGGCATCTGAATTCATCAGCTGAGGTGGGATTGGAAATTAAGTGGCAGTTTATCATCACCTACTGTTGTGGGGTTTGTTTGTTTTTTGGGTTTAGGAGGTTTTTTCCTTCTTTCTTTTTTCAGAGTTTTAAATGTGTTTGAGTCTTTGGAGCTTGAGTGTTTATATCTATTCTTAAGACTGATACATCAATGAAAATGATAAACCAGCTGCCACTGCTGTAATTAAAGCTCAGCATGCTGAACCAGCTGTTTGTAAACATGGTGTTATTGTGAATATTTTAAAAGATGGTTCTTGAGGAGTGCACTTAGCAATCTGCCAAAAATTACGCTTTAGTGCATGCATCTGTTGCAGAGGGAAAAGCATGTAACATCTTGCCTTAATCACGGTGTTAATGTGATGTCTAAGTTTTGGCTTGTTAATTGTCTTGGGATGTTGTCTTAGCTGGTTGCCCCTCCACTGTTGGCATGACATTTGGCTGTTGTATACTTAGGAGGTTTTTTTGGTATTCTGTCTCAGAAAAGTTTTGGGGTTCTAAAAGCCTGCTTTGTGCCAGATTTTAAAGAAAGAAATTAGTAATAAATCTGTAATTGCTGGTAAACATGCTGCAGAGCTGTAGTTCTTGTCAGCTTTTGTTCTTTCTGAAAGTCTTTAGAGTGTCTTCATTTTTAGCTAGAAAAAAGGAGAAAACCAAAATGGATTGAGATGGTTTAAACATGTAGCTCTGTTCCACATCTTTCCATATGTCAGCCTGCATTAATGCACAGTGACACTTTAAGTGAAATTAAAGCAGACTCACCACCCACTCTGTTAAAAACATTGTTTAGACAGCTTAAATGTGGACAAGTCTTTTGTTTTATAAACAAGCAAGAATGATGGAAATATAGTAAATTTGACATAGTAACTCTCCAAGGCTTCTAAGCTACTCAAGCACTGGTGCAGTGCTGCTCTTAATCTTTGAACAGCAGCTGTAGGGAGATCTGAATAAATACCACAAACTGCTGGATAGGGGAGGGAACAGAACAGCTGTTAATACAATATTTTTCTGAATTAATTCCTTGAGTTTGCATTAATGAAACTGGCTTTATTATGTAAGAGACTTTTAAACTGCCTTGAACAGAATTTTCTCTGCATTTATTTTTAGTTGGCTGTAGTATTAAATGTGTGGGGAATAAAACTTTTTTTTAATTTTGACCTTTTAATTATTTGTCTGTTTGCTGTTACTTGTTCTAGTTGTCTTCTCACACCTGCTGCATATTTTCAGTCATTGATTCTAATCCTCTTTTCAGTTATTCAGTTACAATTACATCATTAAGAAATGAAGTTAGCCAACTAAGAAATATCGTGTTGAACCAACCACTGCTGTTAGACATAAACATTGTGTTCTCTTACTTAGGAGTGTCAGCAGTAAGGTAGTAGATAAGCTGACACTAGCATCAGTGATAAGGTAATTGGAAGAGTCATGAAGAAGGGAAAAAATTACCTGTAAAAATCATTGTCCTCTACTGGTCTTAATTGGAGTGTTAATTACAGACAAGAAAGCCGAAAGAAGCATAAAAAACTGTAAAATTTTGAATTTTTTTTTATACAACTAAGATTTTATAACTGTTTGTAAAAACTATATACTTTAGTGGGCATTTCCTTCTCTAGTTAAGTGGAAGTTTTTTTTATAAGGCATGAAAGTGCTTTTTAGGGGATATCACCACTTTGAGGCACAGAAACCTAGAAGCACTTCGTTGAATCAGGTCTAGGTATGTGTTGCTTCTGTGCTTCTTGCAAGCAATACGTTGCTATTAATTCCCTTCCTTGCTTTGATAGGTAGTATTCTTTGTTGTTGTCTGCTTGGTTACACAGATGGTCTTAGGCTTGGATGTATTTAAAGTACCATCCAAGCAGAACAATCCCTACTTCCCTAAATAAAGGAATCCTTAAAGCATATTCAGTGCCATAAAGAAAAGAAGTGTGAAGTGTGAAATTTTCTTCATAAAAGCTGTTGCACAATGTTTTCCTGGAATTGAAACTCAATATCTCTTTAAATCAATTTGAGATGAAAACCTTCAGTTGGTGGTGGGTGGAGGAGAGTAGGAAGACATTAGAGTTTTAAATGTCTTGAAGAAAGCAACCAATTACAGATAGAAAGGACACTATATACAAGTTTGTATTTGTGATGGTGCAAGGTATATATTTAACCTCCTTAAAAATATCAGTATGTGCCTCTGAGATCTAAATGGGAACTTTTTTCATAAAAATCTATTGTGTCAGCTCAGTTTGTACATATTTTAACAAATGCTAGAACAGCATGTTTGCTTTATGTTCTCTTTAGACTGGCAGAAATGGCTGATAAACCTTATTAGATCTTCTGGATGTTGGTGGTTATTAATATAGAATTGTAGCTGAATTGGAGAATTATAGTATCTGTACAAACTTGGAATGCTTACCGTTGTTTCACTCAGTCATTCATCACACTTGAGAAATTACTGTTTAACTGCTGAGTTTAAATTCCTGTTTGCTTTTTCCTCCCCCTTTTTCTCCATCAAGGGTATGTTCAGGGGATGAGCGACTTGCTGTCACCTGTCTTGTATGTTATGGAGAATGAAGTAGATGCCTTTTGGTGCTTCGTATCATATATGGATCAAATGGTAAAATAAGGCTTTTTTAGTCCACATAAACAGATAAGCCACAGATAGTATTTGGGGTTAATTGTATTTTATAAATTGCAGTGGATTTTTTGAAATCTTTTAAAGCAGCCGTTTTATGTTTGGAGTCAACATACTTTTTCTGATTGTCACAGATTATGGTGGGTTTGCAGTACTATTGTCGTACAGTACAAACTTGGCTCCTTAGAAATTCCAGAGTAACTCACAGCCATCACAGACAGATTTGTGTTTATCAGGAGTCCACAAGGAGGATTTTGTTCAAGATAATGGTTCCCTGTCATACCTGCCTTTTGGCATTTGTTAAACTGAAGCTTTTATGTGCATGTGGCAAAACAATGTGATTGGTATGAGAGTGAAAAAACAAGTTGTCTTTTTGGTTTGAGTGCAGTCGTGCTGCTTGAAAGTACAGAGCTTAGGTTGATTTAAACTAACATTTATTACATACAAAAGTGCTAGCAAAGAAATGCAGTTCATTGCTTTAGTTAAACTTCTCAGTAAAAGGCAGCCATTTCATTAGATAGAAGTATGGTTAAATATTCATGTGTTAAATACCTAGAGTATGAGAACTGCTCATTGTGGTTGCAGTAACAAAACTTTTTTTTAAAATTCAAAAATAGCTGCAAATCTTTAAATTATCATAGCGTTAAAAAAAATGACATTGCTAATATTTTATTCTTTACAGCATCAGAATTTTGAAGAACAGATGCAGGGTATGAAGACACAACTAATTCAGCTGAGTACTTTGCTTCGTTTACTAGACAGTGGATTTTGCAGTTATTTAGGTAGGTGTATTTTTCATGCACAAAAACTGAAACAACTTACTGCATTCTGTGTGCACTGATATCCTTACCAATCTAAATATAATTTCAACAGTACTATTTATATGAACAGAAGACTTCTAAATTAATAATGCCTAAAAGATTTCAATAATAGCTCCATGCCTAGTGAAAAACAGGGTCATCTTGCTACCAATTTTAAAAATATGCCCTCCTCCAGCAAATAAACTTTGATTCTGAAAGGAGACTACTGTCTTTAAAATTAGTGGTATGAATGTGTACCTGTAAAGTGTGGGGTTTGTTTTATTATTTTTTTTTAGTGTTGTTGTAACCAAATGTGGTGTTTATGAAATGTAACACTCTTATTCCTAGAATCTCAAGACTCAGGCTACCTTTATTTTTGCTTCCGGTGGCTTCTTATCAGATTTAAAAGGGAATTTAGTTTTCAAGATATTCTTCGACTCTGGGAGGTAAGGAGATATTTCATTACACAAACTCCAGCAGTCTTTGGACTTTGAAACAAAAAGTGTGGATCACTCTGCAGTGTTTAATACTCTGATAGATTTAAAAAAAAAAAGATTTAGTGCAATGATCTGAGGACAAATGAGCATATTTTACAACTTTTTAGCTAAAAGAACAACTTGGGAAGTTAATGAAAAAAGTCCTTGTTAGAGCTGGTGGGAGTAAATTGGATTTTTCAAAAAGATTTGGACAGGAGCCTTCAAATCAGACTATTTGAGTGTAAGTAGTAAGTGGAGAGTACCAGTTAACTGTTAATGGAAAACAGCTCATGCTAGAAGAAAGAGCATTTGTGTCTATGTATTTGATTAATTCCTTGGTATTGGTAGGAATTTACAGATTAAGTGGAATAAAGCACTGTCAGGGTAGTTTGTATTAGCTAAAACCATGAGGAGGATGATGTCAGAAGATCTAGGTAATCTTGATGATAAGGCCTTATGTTGCCAAAAATCATTATGTTAAACAAAAATGTTGAAGTTCTGATAAATCCAGGTTAATGAGATACTTCTTCACTTAGCTGATCTTGGGATTGGATAGAATAATTAAGATGAACTAATATTTTTGTTGAACACTCTTTAATTCTTTGTTCCAAAAAAATTTCAAAGTGTGTCAACAGTACAGGTTTATTGTCTCAGATGCATTTAACAAGGGCATGGTATCCATAAAACAAGAGGATAGATGTTCAGATGAATGGAAAGAGTATTTTCTAGGGCATAACATCACACATATTGGGGAACAGAAGGGTAATGAAAAGAACAGGGCTGAGATGCATAAAACTCATAATATAATGAAAAATAATGTTGTTTCTGTTGGGATGAAAAATAATGTTGATGCTTTTATTCACTTTTTCCACTAATGAAAAAGGAGTCACATAAAGAGGAGGACCAGTATTTAAAACTGTCCAAAGTAAATCTTTTTTAGGTTTTTATCATCAGTTGGTAGAATTTACTATCATAGAGTATTGAGGTGATATTTTAATGAGAGAACGGAAAAGCTCATGAATAAAATTCATAAATAAGGGAACCAATATGTACCAAAAGAATTCTCTTTTCCAAGGTATAAATGGTGATGGTTCGGCAGGGAAATGTACTCATCTCTTCCTGCTGTATTATGTTATCTTCTCAGTATTTTTTAAACAGTAATTTTTCTTTTTAAGTTGATGACAACAGTATTTTTATTTACAGTTTATAGTCCCAAGCTAGCATGTTTTTATCACCTCTACTTTAATGCACGTATATGTGTGCACAGAGAAAAGAAACACTATATTTCTCTCTCAAGCATTTTTTTTTTTTCCTCTCTTAGGAAGATGATGGAAACCTATTGACATATGATAGTCTTGTAGGTTCCTTCTAGCACATCATAATGTATGTTTACTGCAAGTGTTCAGTTTCTTTGCTAGGAGATAAGGCATGGGAAAGGCAACATGTGGTTTTCCTTTCCAAAACAAACTAATTAAAGACATTATGTTGATGTTTTTATGCAGAAGGTAGTGCCACCTTTATCACAGTTCCAAGTCCAGTTTACAGTGGGTTGTTTTATTCCTGTGCATAGCCATGCAGCTTCAGTGGTATCAGGGAAGTGTGCAAGTGGGATGTAGGTGAGCTATAGGCACAGGAAACACTTATCCATTGGAATCAGTAGAGAGAAATTAACTGCTTTTTTTGGGTATCTCAGTCTAAGCAAAACTCAAGTGCTGTTTTGTAATAGCACGTGAATTGAGGGAATCCATTTGAAGGCAATATACCCACTTGTGGAGGGTAAAACAGGAAGAAGGAAAGGTACCATCTGAGGTTCCAGAACTTACGGCCCTTTTTCCATCTAATCTGTTAATTTCAGAGTGTTTTTGTGAATCTCCATTTCTGTCGTCTGACTGGTGTGAGCCACTAAGCTAGCATTAGACATTTTTTTCCCTATTTCCACTGACTTCCATGACTGTTTTATCTCAAAAACGAATGAAAAAGATACTTCACTAGACTGGTTATTAGACATTCACCTTGGAGATGGGAGATACCAGTCCTCATCAGCTGAAGTAGAGGCTAAAAGTTACATGCACTGCCTTTGTACAGAAGTATGAATGTGGGTTAAACTGCTGTGTCTGTGGGTAGGTTTACTTACAGCACATTCTAGCAGTGTCTTTCAAACTCAGCCCAGACAGCATACTGACCCTCTGCCTACGTGTCCCAAAATTCAGAGCAGTTCAGTCCCTCCTTGGCACTGGAGGGACAGGCCATATCACTTGGCAATTCCAGCCGTCTCTTAATCTTTTTGGTTGCACAGGGGGTTGCTTCATTCTCAGGATGGTGCAGGAAGGCTCAATAGAAAAAGAAGACTCCTAGAAAAAATTTGTGACAAAATCACACAGCTATCCCACACCTACCTCCCGTGTTATTCTAGTACTGCTCACACAGTATAAACCCAGAATGACCTGGTGATAAGTTACTTTACAAACAGGTTGGTATTGGTTACAAATATTCATGGATGCTGAGGCAGCACTAGAACAAATGAGTCCTTACTTGTATAGCTTTATCAGAAAAAAATAATAAGAATTGTCATTTTTAAGTAGTGTATTTTTATATTTATAATTTAAATACTGCTTTTCTTCCACCCTTTCAGCATGTAATGCTGCTGTTTTGCATTTACATACATAACCTTAAGTGCATGCTCTGCACCAGACTTGGAAAAGTTTATAAAAAATAGTAGCAAAAAGTATGGACTTTTTTGGCAGCAATTTGATGTAGAACCAAATCAATGTACAGCTGTCAATATTTACTTATGAAACAGAAGTGAAAAAACCCAACACAATAGTGTGTAGACAGACTGTCTTTGGTAGACTATTGGTATTTTCATTTAATTGTTATTATCAATCAGCCTATTTGCATTTTATTTTTTTTTTCCTGGAGTGAGAATGCCTTAAGAGAATATTGGATGTCTCAAAAAGATGTGAAATTTAATTCTGGACCGAAGGAACTGAATCTTCATTGAAACATTCAATATTAATTGCACCTTGTTTTGGGTGAACTTGGTTTGGGTATCTTTCAGATTTATGCCGTTCTGTTTACAGGCTACATATACTGGTGATAAGTAAGCTTTTGCTCAGTTTTAAGGCTGTATTCCATCAATAAGGATGAAAAAAGATTTTTCCTAATAAAGGAAGATTGAATCTTCATGCTTTTTTACCTGCCTTTTTTGAGAGTAAATCCTTTGTCTGTTTGTCAGGGCAGTTTGTGCAAACAGACTAATGCTGCTTTCTGGTTTTGTTGTAAAAACTTTTCCAGCTTTCTGCTTCCCACCTCCATTCTCTTCAAATACTTTTTTTAAAAGATTTTCCTGAACTTGCTAAAATAGGGTATTAGTACTGAGGTTGCACATTTCAGCACCAGTGAACTTGAGAATGATTAATTGTGTCCTTCATGGGACCAAAAGCCAGTGTGTCTGCAGTCAGAAAGTAACACCCACACCAATACCTGCATGTACGTGTTTTGGGTTCTTCTAGTGGGGCAATTGAGGACAACTTTATCACCTTATTTATAACCGTGAGAACGAGAACCTTTTGAAGGTGTTGCTGAGCATGACACACTTCTCCCAATTCACACTTAATGCAGACACACTGAGCCACACATTTAATTTTTTAGTTTTAATTTCTTCTGTTTCATGGGAGCTGATGCAGAACACACAAACTCAAGCAGCTTAATAGCATTATAGTGGATATTGTGGTAGACACAGAAGTCTTAAAAGAACCAGATAAGCATTTTGTGACTCAGACTAATGTCACTAATGGGCCGAAAGAAAAATTCCAAATAGTTGTACAAATACTTAGGTTACTTTTAAAAATAGCTTATTGCTGGTTAAGCTACTCAGCTGAAAGAGTCATTTTCCAAGAACCGTTTTTCTTTTCAGAGGAAAAGTATAATCATTTCAAATGCATTTTTTATATTTTAACAGGTCATGTGGACGGAATTGCCTTGTCAGAATTTTCATCTTCTCCTTTGTTGTGCTATCCTAGAATCTGAAAAACAGCAAATAATGGACAAGCACTATGACTTTAATGACATTTTAAAGGTACCACATTCTTATGCATTATTGTGCTGGTTTTGGCTGGTGTAGAGTTAATTGTCTTCATAGTGGCTAGTAAGGGGCTGTGTTTTGGGTGTTGGTTAAATTAAGTTTTTGGAGTTAATGCAATATGATTGTGGCTTGTATTAGGGGAGGAAAAGATGCATACTATCTTCTGAAGAGTTAAATGTCAACTGATGGTCTATCCTCCATGCTTTCAAAATGGTTTATTGGATGTCTGTTTAGTGATAAGATCATTACCAGATGGAAAATGGTTCTCCCCCTCAGACTACTGCTTAGTATGTTTAATCTTAACTTTTGCTTCTTCTGTCATCTAATTTGTTATCTCTGAAAATGAGCTGGGGGAAGTATGTAGGAGGGCTAAGTAGTTTGTCACATGTAGAAGTACCATGGATTTCTCTTGCACATCTTGGATACTGGTGAAAGCCAGCTGTTGTAACCCCATCTTTGAGTGGCCATTTCTGAAAGCAAGTAGACTATTGGTAACATAAGGGGCACGCTTATGAGGTGATACTTAGTAGCAGTGAGGTACAGTGTTAGTGTATTTTGCAGTAAAGCATATTTACCATTTATATCACTATGCTTTGTGAATGTATTTTTAGCATATCAACGAACTGTCAATGAAAATTGATGTGGAATATATACTCTGCAAAGCAGAAGCAATTTCTATGCAGATGATGAATTGCAAGGTAAAGATATTTTGACTATCTCTACTGTGAATGTTTATAGACAGTAAAAGTATGTAGTTAGTTGTAAGTGTTCATGTATGACTTGTGAAATAACTAAATGCCCGGGTACAGTAAAGGCTGTTTTGTACCTATACAGCACCTATATTCTGAAAGTCTGTAAGCAAGAGTGATTGATTTTATAGCATAATACCCTTCACTGAGGGAAAGCTGGACTGTGTGTTTTGGTTATGATTTCTCAGCTCTCACAAGATAATATCACTGCAAGAAATTTGATGTTCAGTGTGCTCAAGAAAAATGACTTCAAAGGTGTATTGCACTGAAAGCATACCAGACTATTAGACAGAAACCAGTGGGTCACCCAATAAAACTAATTTCGGTACCATGAAGTGTAATTACAATAGTTGATTAGCCTTTTATTTTTGTTACGAAGATAATGTTGTTAATCAGGAATTGATTCTTGAGCCTGTCCCATTTGCTGTCTTTTTGAAAAGTAGCTACAGAAAACGGTAACTGTAAGACAAGTAATGCTGAGAGAGATTGTTTCAGCACAGCTAAATTGAGATTAATGATTACTTATTGGGGTGCAGGGTGGATAGAGTGGGACCTTGTTGTTAAATTTTTTCATACCATTACAGTGATTTTTTAATAATTTCTCCTGCCTCATCATTTCCAGGAATTGCCTCAAGCAGTTAGTGAGATTCTGGGGATAGAAAGCAGTTCTGTAACACCGGATTCCGATACTGGAGAGGATGAAAGTGGAGCTGAGTTGAGTTGTCCAACATCCTTGTATCAGAGTATCTCAACACCTGTAATTGCTGCCAATGGAACAAGAGACAGCACTCAGCAGATGTCTGAGACACAGAGCCTGACACCTGCATAATTACAGTTGGTTACATTGAAGAAAGACTTTTACTGAGCACATTTTTTTCAAGCACTTGAGAGATGGATATTTAAATTTGGTGTTGATTAAGCTTTAAGGTTGTAAAGAAAATCTGTACTGTAATGCTCTTGCATTAAAGCTTTACAACATGACTCAACTATTTTTGTAGTTTCTTCTACCAAGATAGCCTTTTGTTTTCAATAACATTCCTTAATATTTTTGTAGCCAAGTGCATTTTCTTTTTGCTGGTAAACTGGAAATGGATGGTGATTAAGAATGAATTTGAAAATTCTGCATTTGCTGAGCTTTCACATGTACGGATCTAAGACGGTGTGAGCTCTTTGATTTGAGCAGATTCATAATATGCCAGCTGAAGCTGCTATACAAAATTTTCAAGCTGAAGGGAGATGCTGATGTGCTAAAGGAGGACTGTTTTGTAAATGGATTTTCCCTATCTCAAATGTTTACAAAAATACTTCTAAGTATTTGTTGCTGGTTGAATGTAGATTTGAAATGGACATTCATACTTACACAGTTTAATGTCCAAATACTGAATTTTGTGTAATTGGGAATGGATGAACAGTATATTTTTACATTAACATATCTTCACTTTATATATACATATATATATTTACACACGTACACACACTATATACACAAATGTTTGTGAATAATAAAAAGGATAGTCATATTTTCAATATTGAATAAACTTGACTGTTCATTCATATGAATCAGTTTGACCAAATTAATGCACAGCTCCAACCTGGGCTCTTTTTCAAAACTTTTCTAACAGGTAACTTTCATTTGAATACATTCAGTCCTACACTTGAGGTAATTTTGCAATTGATTTCTTGCAAACTTTACTAATGTTCGTATTTGCTAATATATTAAGTGATCGATTAATTACTTACACTGTTTTTATGGCAACATTATTTGGAGAATTATTAAACCAACCAACAAGTCACAAACCAAAATAGTAATCACGTAACATGAATGCATTTTTTTGTACCTGCAAAAGGCAGTGAGCTTATTTCATGCCATGCTGATGTCCTTTGACATTGTGTGAAATTTAACATAACTGATTAAGTGTATTCATTATTTGGTAACTATTGTACATATATAAAATAAAAATCAAAGCTGATTTAGTGTTTTTAATTAAATCATATTTAGAGAAAAAAATCTAGTTGTCTGGTTGTTGATATAAGAACATGAGATAGAGGGGAGAGTTAATGGTTAGCCTATGGATATTATGAATTTTGTGAGTAATGAAGGGCAGTGGGAGTATCTGTTTATTACAGAGTGGAACATGCCTTTCCTCTCTAGGAGGTTGATATGTGGAATATGGCGGAGCTTTCTTTTCTTCTGGAGCAGTTTACTTTTACAAATGATATTTGTGCCACCTTAAGCAAATACAAGTAATATGGCTTTAATAGATAAATCAAGTTGTTACAATAATTTGGAAGCTGATTAAACTTCTCTCACCAGTTGTGAGCAAACACTGGATAGCTGAATCGGTATAGATTTTGGTTTTAATATCATCAATGTGCTATCTCTCATCAGTTAATAAGAACTTGAGTCTTATGTGGTGAAAGTCAAGGATTCACAGCAGAGTGTTATCATAGCCTTTCATTTCCTGTCCAGGAAATTACTGTGAAGCATCATGCCTTTGTTCACTGGTAAGCATTGTACTTCTTGGCAGTTAATTTAATGTCACGTAGAATACAGGAAAGGCATTAGAACTTCGATATTCAACACTTTGGTTCAAATATATTAAGCAAGTTAGTTTCAGTATTTTTGGGAGCACCTAGTTCACTTTGGCATATACCTGTAAAACATTTTTATCAAAAACTGTGTTAAATGAAACTACGGAAGCAGGAGGAGGGGAATGTCTACAACAGAAATGCAATGGACAAGCCTGTCAGTTAACTATACGTGGTTCTTACTTATTCAGGATATGCAGCCACTAAAAACTATGCAAGACACTAAGGTCTTGAAGAAAACTATAATTGACTGAACATGAATATTCAAATGTTTAAGAAAAGCTTACTTAAGTGGAACTCTGTAATGTCTTAGAATAACAGCTATGACTGCTGAGAAAGACTACCAGCCCTTAAAGTCAAGTTTGCCTTTCATTTTTGGGTATAACTGTTTATCTTTTCCCTTTGTATTAAGCACTCATATATGTCAAGGATGAGAAGGTTGCTCCTGAATTAACAGTGAGCAGCTGCTGCAGAAACCTCAAAGAAGGTAGACTTGCTTTACTTCCCAACACAAGATCAAATGTCCCTTGCAGCATTCCTTATCTACAGTTTTCTTCCTGCTGACAAGCAGCCTTGGAAGGACTTGCAAGAGAGACCTCATCCTTCACCAAACTATTCCTGATTGTTAGGGATGGATTTAGTCTTAAGTGGAGACTACAAATGCTGTGAGAGGCCTTAATCAGGATTATGATGGCTGAAATACCATGGGTTGAAGGTTCAAGGTGTGCAAATTTCCTTTGTATGCAAGTAAGTTAGGTTGCTTAGAATTTATAAATATGAACTAACTCAGAATGCACTTCTTGTCACAGTTGTCAGGCTATAAAAAGGCAATACTTGCTTAGTTCCTGCAAACCTTCTTTGGTTTTTTAATGCTTGGCTTGAAGGTAATTATCTTTTCGTGGCCAGTGTTTAAAGCTTGCTACATTTCAGCCGTAGCAGTTTCCCAGTGTTTTCTGTTCCAAGGTAAAAAGTACATTTATGTAGTTCTCTTTAAGACAGACTTTTTTCTTATTTTGTTTGGACAATTTTATTTTGTTTTTTGAAAGTACATTCTTGAGGTTGTTTTCTTCTGTTTGTGGGCAAGATGATAGCTTACAAAAAGGTCTATAGGTGGAATTTTCTTGGAAGTTTGGACTAATGTGAATGTTTGTGGCATGGTTTTGATACTGGGAGGTTGAAAACTATAAAAAGATGATCCTGAGTTACCCACAGTGAGCACTTAAGGCTTCAGTTACACAGAGTAGTGCCAACCCTGTTCACCTTCAGTGACTGCACCCAGTGAATGTCACAGCCAGTGGCCTTCAGACCCATGTCAGGTGTGGAGGTTTTGCATTGGTTGTTGCTGGTAATCTTCCTAAGGAATTTAAGGCTATATATGTTTTATATATATATAAATATATATGTTACAATGTGTCCTGATTGCTTTCAGAATCACATGTAGAAATACTGTGTTGTTGATTGTATTAGCAATGTGTTTGTTTTGATGTATAATTTAATTAAAATTAAGGTGTTAATGTTCAACGAAGCTCAATTTTGTTGCTAACAAGATTTTTCTTAAAGTATTTGAATTTTTCTAGTGGGCAATTTTAAGATGCTGTTGGTGCCTCATAAATTATTTTCTCTAATTTTTCCTCACATATTACTTGAAAAAATTCTTTGGGCCCAGTTACTCAAAGCAGTGAGGAATCGGATTCCTCATTACTTTCAAATATATTCTTGAGCACCAAATTAAAGCTCCACCGGTGAAACTTCTCAGAAACCCGTAAAAAGTATTCTTCTAGCTTCCACTTTTGAAGTAATGTTTTACTTCAAAATAGGTGAGGCACTTTTTCTTCACTTTTCGAACTAATTTTCTGTTCCAAGATGCCTAATTAGAAAAAAAAAAAGTATTGTGAATGATTTAGCATTCAGAATTTGGATTGTGAACTAGTTTAGGTACCACTAGCACGGTTTGTTCATCCTGCTGTGATGTAGATGAAGCCTTACCAAGTATGGGATGGAATTTCTGTAGGCAGAAGCTGTTTTCCTCAAACCACTTCCTGTTGGACAACAGAAATGACAATGCTGGAGAGGTTAGTGACATTTTAAAAGTGCATCTGCGAATTGATTCATGTTACAAGTAGGATTCAAAAAAATAAGTGGGCTGTATTAAAACTGAATTTTGGTCTGTGGGCTGCAGAAGAGTGGCTGGTAACAATAATTCTAATCTGTGGCTGGCTAAATATCTTAAAATATGTTTTTCAAACCTCCTGGCTGTTTTCTGAATACTTAGTCATTGGCTGGTGCCATCTCTGTATGAAAGAACCACGGTAGAGAGATCGGTGCTTGTTCTTCCGAGAAAAATTCCATGATCTGCCCTATGGTGACTGGGATTAGAGAAGGATATCCTAACCCTCGGTTCTGTGTGTGCAATTGTGTACCTCTGTCTAGGTCAGTAGTTGACGTGACTGTATATGAGCATTGGTAAGATGATGAGACATACATAACTGAGCACTTAACAGACAGATTTCATATATGTGTGACACTATATTCGATTTGCAGATACTTTCAAATGTTTTTTATGGTTTTAAATGACGACTTGTGCTTCATGTTTAGTGGGACTTGAAAATGTGCTATTCAATTAAGTGATATTATTGCTGTGCAGGCCTTGTATAAAATAAGTTTGAATTTAATTTTTCATTCAAGTAAGGATTTTACTCTTAACATTATTTTTAGAGAATGTGTACTATTTTTTCATGTTAAAATATCTTTGGCACAAATTGAAATTTCTGATGAATTGCAAACAAAAACTATATTGTAGGATGTCACTTTTTGCTTAATCCAGAATGAATTTCACAGTTGAATCAAATACACATTTCAAACTGTCTATGTAATTCAAATAAATGAAGTCTTCTAGATGGGTTTTGTTTTGAAAGAATTCAATTACCCTACCTTAACATTAGTTCTTAAACTGTTTCCTCAGATGTATCTTGCTATTAACCAACTAACTGCATTGTGTAGAGCTTAAACTGTTGCCCAGCTACAGCAGTTCAGCAGAAGGCAGTTTCCCTTTGGTGTATTGTAGCTGATGCTGCCCAGCAGCCAAACACCCACCCAGCCCCTTGCCCATTCCCCTCTCATGAGATGGGGAGAAAACGGAAGGCAGGAAGGCTCATGGCTTGAGGCAGTGACAGTTCAACAAGGAAAGCAAATGCTGCTCCCACAAGCAAAGCACAAACAATTTCATCCACTACTGCCTGGTGGCAGGCAGGTGTTCAGGCATTTCCTGGAAAGCAAGACCTCACCACAGGTTCCTTGGAAAGGTAAACTCCGTGACCATGAATGTCCCTGCTTCCTCCTCCTCCTTTCCCTGAGCTTTTATTGATGAGCACAATGGCATGTGATACGGAATTTCCCTTTGGTCAGTTTGAGTCAGCTGTCCTGGCTGTGTTTGCCTCGTGCCTACCCCTGGGGGAAGCAGCAGCAGAGCCTCAATGTTGTGCAGACTGTTCAGCAAGAGCTGAAACCCTGGTGTGGCATCAACACTGATCTAGGCACAAATCCCAAGCACATCACCATATGTGCTACTATGAGGAATGTGAACTCCATTCCAGACTGACCCAATTTGGTGTGACAACAGCCATTCTTGGTGGTTTCTGAGATCATGTTAGGAAAAAAATCCTTCCTATATTGAAGATGACACATTTTAAGTGCCCATCTAGATGTGATGCAAAAAATAGTTGCATTGCCTATAAGCAATTGGTATTCAGATGTTCTATTTTGCTTGCCATAACCCAATGAGATGCAACACCAGGAACTTTTCCAAAACACTTGGTGTATGAATTGGTCCAGATGACCTTTAGGTTACATGGGTGCGTGCTGCCTTTGGGCATTGGTCCTGGAGAGTTTCTACACACTCTTCTGGTTTTACTGTTAAAGTAACTGATGCAAGGGTCCAAGAAAGTCTTTAAAGTACAAATATTTCAGTTCAAACAGATAGTTCCTCAAGCAACAAACCAGTACAACTACTGTAACCAAAAGTGGCAATCCCAGTTCTTTGTACTCTGCCCTGGGCTGCTACACCTTTTATGCTGTTACGAATAATTTGTGAAGCGTATGGTGAATGATATAAAGGAGCTGATAAATTTCAGACTTAAATTTTATCTTAGCCAGATCAATCATACTACACATTTTCTCATCATGAGGTGAATATGTGAATATATACATACAGGAAGTTTGTTAAAATTCCAGATTTGCAATATTAGAAGACAGTTTTAAAAGCTTGTCAATAAGCGATTGCCTACAGTATCTCCTGTTGGAAGGCATGTCTGTCTTGTGCCAGATAATCCTCCAGTCCATTTGGAGGATACCTCTTTAGATCTTGCACTCTGTTATGCAAACACTTTTCAGGTGTTTGTGGCCTTACGGGGCAGATGGAGTGATTGCCTGCAGCTGGAGCTTTTATGTAACTTCTGACCCCTTTCACGGGAGCTTTGCTTTCCCTTGTCATGGTGCAGCTGGATATTTGTAATCAGCCCTCTCCTTACCAGCATCTGTTTAAATTTTGTAACTGTTACAGCATCTCTGAGGTAGGTACAGTCTGGGAATTTATGGCTGGTCTCTACATGCTCCTGTGAGGCTTTTATTAAATAGTATAGGAGTGAGGGTAGGTACTTGAGGCTCTCCCATTCTCTGAACCCATTTAACAGTAAACCCACTCCTTTGTACAATCTATTTGTTTCATCTGTACCTGGTTTCCTTATATCTCTTGTGAGAATGTTATGAGAGACCACACCGAATGCTTCACTACAATCAAGATGAATGATGTGTATTGTCTTGCCTTGGTCCACAGGACTGTCGTAAGAGGAAATGAGATTTGCTTGACTCAATTTGTTCTCGGTAAATCTGCCTTGACTGTTTAATCATCTGTTATCTTCTGGATCTTTACAAATAATTTCAGTACTTCTGTTTTCTCAAACAAATGAAATTAGACTGTCCGTAATTTTTCAGTTCTTCTTTCTTCCTATTATCTTCTTGAAGATTGACATTGTTTTAGCTTTTTCACAGTCTTTTGTCACTTGTCCATCCCCTGTGTTCTTAAAATAGTTATTCATGGAGGAAGTTTAATGAGCCTGCTCTGGAAGTGTAGTTTCTGTGCTGTCATTTGCTATGATCCGATTTATCCCAAGTATTCTCCAACATTGTCTCATTTTGTTAAAAGCAAAAGAATTTACCTCTCTGCCCTTGCTATTAATTATGATAGATACCTGGTCACAGATGATTCTTTAGCAAAAAAAAAATATAAAAGTGCATTAAATACTTAGTTAATTTTAAGTTTCTTTTCTGTTTTGTCCTTTTCTTGTGTTCAGTAGTGGTCTGATAGTTCAATTATTCTGACTGCTGCTGTATTTATATATTTTTTTTTTAAAGGCTGCTTTTGTTGTCCTGTACTAATTACTTTGAATTTTGTACTACAGCCTTTGTATATATGGGGCCTGCATTTAGTAGCTTAGTCCTAGTTTTCATGTCCTGTAAGCTCCTTTTTTGAATTGAAGGTAATGACAAACTAATGACTTATGATACTACTAGTAAAAGTGTAGTAGAAGACCACACTTCCTCTATAATGAAACAGTTTCCTGATAAAACTATTTTTCTTCCTGAAGCAAGGAAAGAACTCCTGCTCTAGGTTTCCTTTCCTTTGGGCTTGTAGTAACTGAATTTATTCAAGTCCTTTTTTTCTGAAGTTGTGAGTTTCTGCTTCTGTCTCAGAACCTTTCTTTAGCTGAAGATTGTGAATCCTCTTTATGTTCATAATATCATCTGTAATTCCAGGTCTTCCTAGCCAGTCGATCATTTGGTAGATATCCTTTCCCAACAGCTGACAGTTGATTAAAATCCCCTTAGTGCTATTAGTCTCAAATCTTCGTTCGCGAAGCCTAGCCATGATGACTGACAGTGCTATTAGAGCTTGGGAGTGTTTTGCTGGCTGCTTGAAAAACCTGTGCTTCCCGTATCTTCATGACGTAATTTTTCAGTGTACATTCTCATCACAGATTTTTCACCAGACCTACTTCACTCAGAGAAACAGATTTTGGAGTTGCTGTGTGTATCTTTGATAAACAGGAACAGATTGTGCATCTTTCTTTCCTTGTTGAAGAAGCTCCTTTGGCTAGTCCACTTGTCAACTGTTTCACAAAGTCATTATTTTACCAACTGAATTGTGATTTGTTTAGGTACTGAGACCTCTATTTTCTTCTTGTGTTAGCATCTTGTACATTAATAATAAGCATATCTTGTTGTTGTTTTCATTTTCGGTCCTTGTGAAGTCCATCTTTCTTTATGATTTTTGATACCTTTCCATAGCTTCATTTCTTTCTTAATCCTCCCACATGATGACTTGAGAGTCCTCCTTCCTGCTGTAGTGCCTCTAGACAAAAGGCTTGGTGGTGATTTGGGAGAGCCAGAGATAAATTCAGATAGTTTCTTGGTCACTGTGAATTTTATCCTCCTGTAAAATCAAATTATGGTAAATGCTACAAATACTTTTAAGGAAAACTATGCTGAAGCAGGCTGTCAGTATCTCTAGTGTGGGGGGGAAATGATTCAAACATTGAAAACATCTCACAGGTTTGCTTTAGATTTAAATTTTCACTTGAGAATTCTGCAATTTTTTAGTCTTAAAAACTGCATAGTCAAGGATTTTGGGTGACAGTGACTGCTCTCTTGTGAGAGGGTAAGAAAATATGTGTGTGTAAAGTAAAGAGGACCTTGCAGTTTCTGAATTGTAAGCAAATAATAAGGTGCCTTTTAATAATAAAAGTAACCTTATCGCTTTCTTATTATCAACATTAGCTCTATTTCACAAGGTGAAAAAACACTGCTGTGTGGCACCCTGATGTATGTTCTAGAGCAGATTTTTTTTAATTGCTTCAGTGCATTTCTAACTTTTTGTGTTTCATGATTTTAAGTGTTCACTTGTACATATACAGCTCTGTTAACTATAGGAAAATGAGTTGAGCTCTAAACAAAATCTGTACTCTAGCACTATTCCCAGAGTTATACACCAGCTCTGTTGTACAGCAGCTAGAACAAAGAAGAAATAAACTTTCATTCCATAAATGTCCTTTGATGTGGCACTGATATGGGAAAGTCCACCTCTCCAGGGAGAAGCAATCTGTCTGTGTGGTACATGGGCAGACAGCATGGTTAAAGTATTCCCTGTTATATAACAGCTGCTGACACAATGTACCTTTGCTTGTTTTGCATTCATGAGTCATCCTGAAGAGGTTAAGAGACAGAAAACCTTTGCTGTGCTCTGGTTACTGCACAGAGCTGTGATAGTAGCAAGGCTACCAGGTAGTAGGGTATTTGAGATGTGTCATGTCCCAGCTGCCAAGCCAGCATCTAACAGTAGATAAAATCCTGCTCTGTCATGCCAGTAGGTGAAAAGTCAGCTCAGCAGTGCTTGGTTTTGTCACTGGAGCATTTGGAGAGTGCTAAGCAATCTTATAAATTGTTCAATTGCAGGAACGTTGTCTATGTATCTCATGCATAGCAGGTAAGAATATCAAAGTCCAAGGACTCCAACTTGCTTTCCTATCATCAAAAGTAATGAAAAAACCAGACTGGAAACACCTCTTGATAACTTAGGATATGACACAGAGCTAATAATACATGGAGACATGCTTTTCTGTGACTGGGAAAATGAAGAGAAATTATGGGCTAGCATAACAAAAATGATTGATTTGCATTAAAGGAGCAGGTAGAGGAACCAAATATTTTTACAAACTTAGTGTCAACTGGAAGAAAAGGTCCTTATTACATGCTACACTAGGGAAGCTCTGGAAAGGGGAGTCTAACAGGGTTTATTTCAGGCCTCTCATGAGCTCTGAGGCAGCTGTGAACCTGTCCTGGTCCTGAATGTTAAGCATGACCATCCATTCTAAGAAGGCTGGCAGCAGTCAGTTTAGTCTGGAAGCTTTTGCTGTTTTTTCTTTGTTGTGATAAAATGTAAGATTCCATGTTTCTCCATGGGAGAAACAGCCTCAAATATTTTGTGACTCTGTGTTGGCCTTGCAGAAGGACAAGAAAAATTCACTTGTGATGCTGATATGTAAATGATATTTATAAGTGCTGAGTCTTGCACTTATAAAGTGCAAGGCTTTGAGGTTGTGAGGGGAGGCTGAGTTAGATATGACAGGAAGCTTCATACTACAGTGACACTTCCTGCCACTTGCCTCGTGCAGCTCCCTGCTCAGTGTCCCAACTCCAGTCAAGCTGATTTCGACTTTTTCCTCTCAGTCTGTGTGAGCTGTATGTATACCAAGTCAGGGCCATGTGAAGCTGGTTGCATTCAGCAAGGTTGCCCCTGTTTGGGGAGGCTGCAGGGTGAGTCACCAATGGTGCTTTTCCAGGGAAAGTGGAGACAGTTTCCTCTGACTGGGGCATTGGAACAGGGAAAACTGGATGTATTTGAAGGAAGCTGACATAGTGCTCCCCATCCAGATGTGTTGTTCAGTGCTACATGCTGGAAGGTAACCTATTTATTCAAGGGATGTAGTGGAGAAGTTTTGGAAAGTGGAAGAAGTGAGGAGGAAGTGGAAGAGCAAGTGACAACAGCATGTGACAAAATGAGCATTTGACATCAGAATATAAGAAATTCAAAATCCTAAATTTCACGAGTAGTTTTCAGAGACTGAGTACCTTTAACACTGCAGTCAAGTTCTTGTTTCAAGCCTTCTGCTCACTTAAAATTTCTGAGCCAGTAGTAGTCTGAAATTAAGTAGTAAACAAATTCTTAAAAAACCCCAATAAATAAATATTTCCCTGAGACTCTAGTATTTCAGAGACAAGTGAAGCTGTCATACATATAGATATAAAGGACCTTCAGGAGTGCCATGAGATTGTTTTACCTTCACAAGTGATTGTTTTACTGATGTTGTGTGTAGAAGGGAGTCTTATGATCAGCTCAGGCAGAAACCACAACCATCTCTGCCTTGGTGAAACAGCTTTCTCCACTGAAGTTTGCAGTCAGACTTAACATACTGCCAATACATACGCAAAGTTAAGCCTTTCCTTACAAGGTATCATTTCTATCCCTTAACGTGTCTTTCCCGAAGCGCTGCCCACGGCGGGCATGGGCGGGCAGTGCGGGATGCGCTTGGGGCGCCCATGGGCAGTGCGGGATGTGGTCGGCACCGGGACCGGCTGCCGGGTGGCTCCTGCAGCAGCCGTGCTGTGCCGCCCCGTCCCGGCCCGCCCCGCCCCGGGGACCGTGGGCGTCCTGCTGCCGGCGGCTCTCGTCACCCGGAGACGGGTGTCCCCTAATCGCGTTTCCATCAGCCTCGGCGGGGGCGTATAAAGGCAGCGGCGGCGGCAGGGCGGGCAGAGCGGTGCCCCCGCCCGCCGGCCCCATGCAGCCTGCCATGATGATGTTCTCCAGTAAGTACTGGGCGCGGAGGGGCTTCTCGCTGGACTCGGCGCTGCCGGAGGAGCGCCCCGCCGCCGGCAGCATCACCGTAAGTGCCGGGCCCGGGGGGTCGGGGCCGTCAGTCCCCCTTTCCTCTGCGCTGCCTGCTCAGCGCTGGAGTTTGCCAGCAGTTGCAGGGGCCGTGACACTAACTTTGCTGTCGAATCGGTCTGCGTTCGAAACGCTGCCTTTAAAAGCGTCTGTGAGTAACGGAGAAAGTTTCGTTAGTAATACAAGCCTTACTACAGAAAGAAACCACATTGCTGCTGGAATAATAGAAGAGTAGTGAGATCCTGTTCAGAGGGTTTTAAATGCTTGGGTTTTGGATGCCTTTGGCTAGTCCTGCGGGCTGTTTGCATCAGTAGAACCTGCCTTTTCAAGGCACTCATAAACATCACAGGACGGGATGTAAAGCATTTCTGGTAAAGCACAGGCCGCCTGCACTCATACTGCACTGGTGCCGACGGCTGTGCTGCTGTGCTCCCAGCTGCTGCCCACTGGCAGGGATGTAAGGACAGCTGGAAGCATCATGTAGGGGGCTGCTGAAAACCCTCTCAGGAGGCAGGAAGAGTTCTCTGTAAGGTGATGATAAGAGTGCAGCAGGTGTTTGGGTAATTTCAAGCATGGGATAAACTTCTGTATGCTTACAGGTACATGTATATGTGTCTAAATAAGAATAAAGAATGATAATAGGGGCCAATGAGGCAGCCTGCAGTGAATATGTGAAAGACTGAGGATTATAAGGACTTTGCTTCCTATAGAATTTTTCAACACATGAAGATTTGGATCACTTGAGGCGATCAGTTTGTACCAGTTGTGAACTGGCCTATTGTCTTTATAGTGAAATGTGCAATATCCGTATTTGTACATGCTTTACTTCTACTGGAAGTATTAAGTGGAATAAATTTGCTTTATTATCTTTATATTTGAATTACTTTCTTCACTGAGTTCTGCTATAGATGACTTGCAGTTACTCCTGATAATTAATTTTCATTAGGAAAGTTGATCTGTTAGTTGTTATTTAATTATGAAATCTATTAGGTTCATAACAAATATGTATTCTAGTTTTCAAATGCTTGAGAGGGTCTTTTGTCATCACTTTGGGTAATGCTCTCATGAGAGTATTATGGAGCCTGTGACAGTCTTGGAAGGTGTCAAGTGCCCTTGTTTTCCAGAGGAATTGACAGTGCTGAGATTCTCAGACCCTCAGTTGGCCATCTGTACGTACCTCCTAGAAAGCTGCACACATGGAAAAAACACACATGCTATAAAAATAGCACCTTTGTTGCTTAATGTGGAGTTTGTGTGCTTGAGGTATATGAAAAGGACTTAGCCAGATCCCAAATATTACTGAAGTTAGAACAAAAGTATCGTCTCCATAACTATTTCTGGGCAAACCTCCTACTGAGCAGAATCGTATAAGCTCCATTGTTAAAAAATAAACATATGTGAAACCATTTGTATATCATTCTGCAAACGTAATTGCTTTTCCAGATTGTTTCTAGTGTAGTCTAATAAATTATGAGAATAGACCACATAGTCCAATAATGAGTTTAATGTGGCTGTTTTAACCTGTGCCATTTAAAGGGTGTTCTAAGACCTGTTTAGAAATCTTCATTTTCAGGTTAATTTCTGTAAACTACTTTACAAATTACTAAAGAGAAGTTCAATCCTTGTGGAATAGTTGTATGTGATTTTAAATTCCTATCTTCACATTTTTTTAGTGACTGTATGAAGGCTGTGTTTTGAAAATCATAGTGAATATTGTAAGAATTGTCTACAAAGGCTGTACTGTTGACATCCCAACATGATTTAAGCTGGTAAACTTACTTTTTTTTTTTTTTAAATGCTGGCTGAAATTTAGCTTAAAGCATTCTTTGACTCCCAATTTGTGAGAAGAATATAGGAGTCACCAAGGACGGTGTAATTTTCTGGTGTTTTTCTTGAGTTCCTCAGCTGACTCATCTTCTCTGGGATGTACAGGTTTTCACAATGAGAAGAGTCAGCCACTGAAATAATCTCCCCAGAAAGTGGTGGATTCTCCACATTTGTCAGTTTTAAGATTCAGCTGGGTATGGTGCTGGAGCTTCTTGTCTAGACTGTGCTTCTGCCAGGAAAGGTTGGACCAGATGATCCTCGAGGTCCCATTCAGCTTGATATTCTGTAGTGCGGTCTAAGCTTGTATTTCCATCCTTACTTGTATAATCAGCAGAGGTTTTGTTTTCTCAGGAAAGATTAAATTGCATGACAGCATTAATTGTACTACAACAGAGAACATAAATTTTATGTTTTATATTTAATGGTTAGTACAAAAGTACAGACCAATGCAAATCTTCATAAATTGACTGGTACAGTTTAGAATAGCATCCCTGCAATTTTGCAGCAATAGTCAGGTTAGAATAACAGAGCTGCAGGCTTTTCCAGTGATTTAGACTGTCTCCATTTGCTTCATAATAACTACTAATGATAACATTGCCCCAGTAATACCATCATATTTGTATCCCATTTATATGATTTTCCTTAAGCTTTGGGGTTTTTTTTCCAATGAACTGGCCTCTTACACAATCATCTCTAGCAGCTGCCTTTGATCTGTGATTCTGGTTTTAAGTAAACACACTACCTTTTGAGTAAAGTCTGGATGAGTTCAGCCATTTTCCAACAAAAATTTCTCTGTGTGGGAAATACCCATTTTCATCTGAAATAACCATGTTCTTTATCCATTTGTAGCTAAACAGATCAAGTTCTGGAAAAAATGAGGAAAAGAAAGGGCATAAGGGAAATGGGAAAAGTGAATCTGTTTCTGAAGGTGGGAAGACAGCTGTGGTCTTTTCCCTGAAGAATGAAGTTGGTGGATTGGTGAAAGCTCTTCGACTCTTCCAGGTAAAGCTTACAAATCATTACACTGACTAGACTGAGGAAGGCTACTGAGGTCAGGCTCTTGATTGGTATAAACCTAACGGACCATGGCTGAAGGAAAAGAGTGCAGTTACGTTCACTCTGCAGAACTGAATGAAAGTAACTTAAAATTTTGTGGCCCATTCAACAAAACATTTTGGGCTTGTGAAGCGTGTTCTGGAATGAAGCTTAACAGTGATGCTGATGTTTACACCATTCACTTTAGGTTTCTGATATGTGACTCTCAACACCATAAATCAGATTTGAAGTTGTCTGTGCAGGCCACAGTGAAAGTAGGCACTTTCAGAGAGAATTTGGAATCTAAATTACATGCAGTCAGGTGGTGTTGGCAGCATCCTTGCTGCAGCACAGTGTTTGGTCATGAAGTTAAAGACCTTTAAGTGCTTGCAGGGTCAGGGCTTTAGGTGCCTAACTGGAACTTAAATTGTGAGGTACTGGTTCCCCTGGTGCTTTTCAGTCAGACTGCTGGTACTGCACGCAGACTCCTTGCTGCCTTAATAAATGGAAGCAGGCTTGGATGCGCGTCTGAGGGCAGTTAAAGCAAAGCAGTATGATAAAGTCTTAGGTTGGTCAGTCTGTGCAGTGCAGTAAAGAGAAAGTTCAGAGGTGGCCTTGAGCCTGTCTCAGCCAAACCATCAGAGGAGTGTAAGTGCGGGAGCACGGGGTGTTGCCAGTGCTCACTCAGAGCTGCTGGCTCTGGGAGCAGATTCCCAAGGCTGATGGAGCTTAGATATTTAGATTCCCCAGTGGAGAAAAAGGGGCAAGTTAGATCCACAGGAGGGAGGCTGCCAGGAAGCGGGCTGTTTAGCAGAAAGAGGGAAGCCTAAGCGAGTGGACAGAAGTTGCAGAAGGAGTCATGTTTTCAGTGCAGCTTCTCTCCAAGGGCTGTGTGTCTAAATGCTTGTATGGGGTTGTACCTGAAATTCTGGATTTGCACTTTAACTACCCCTTCTTGGGAATAGGTGTGGAACTCACTCTGGTTTCTCAAAATGTGGCTGGAAGATGTGCCAGAGATATCATCCCCATTCAGGTAGTCACTTAACAACTTGAGTACTTCAGGGGGAAGTGCAGGGTTTTGTTCTCTACTTAACCTAGGCTAGATCAGAGTGAATTTGCTGTGTGATTGGGTTAGCTACACAGTATACATATGTTACAGAGCATGCCAGTGAAAGAACTAGGTATGTATATCCAGAAGTGTAAAAGCAGAGACCGCTGGTTTGGCTGTACCAGAGGAGACCTTTGCCTGAAATGGACATCTATGTAAAATACAGCATGCAAGGGGAAGTACAAGAATGAAGTTCTTCCCATTTGGAAATCAAAAAATATTTTATTGGCTTCACTGAGTAAGTGAAATGATATTGTGAAAAGTAACATAGTTTCTGTCTGCAAAAAAAAAAAAAAAAAAAAGGAAAAATCAGAGTCAGGAGAAGTATCGGTTGAGAGCGGTCACCTAATCCAACACCCTGTTTAGAAGCAAGGCTGTCACAGCACTGGATCAGGACAGCCATAGCACACTATGGTTATCTGTCATTGTATTATGCCCTTAGCAGACCTATAGTTGTGGTGGGAGAGATACCCCATAGGAAAGTTTTTATGCCAGAAGTTCTTACACTCTCATGTTTGTTGCATGATTTATGTTTGACGGGGACATTGTAATAGAGAATAAATTTAATTGCATTTTAATTTTAATACAATTTTATTACTATTAACACTTCATGTTATTGGTAATTGCTGCACAGTAGATAGGTGAGGACTGAAACGCAGTTATTCTCACAAAAATATTTTCTTCCTCTCATGTTCATAAGAGACTGAAGAAGTACATGTTTAATAGCATCTATTTAAAGAAGCACACTCAAGTCTGTTTCAATGAACATTATTATTATGCACATTGCCTAATAAAATTGCATTTGAATTTAATATTCATAGCAAAGGTAAATTCATTAATTCATTAATTTTTAAAAAAATTGTTATGTTGTCCTCTGTAAAAGATGGTAGATAAAAATGAAATCATTAGTTGGCTTTCTTTGTTAACTGTAATAATTTTATTTTTACTTTTCATGGACATTTTTTTGGTCATAGGTATTTATTATGTGTCACTAACTAATTCTGTAATTACAAAAAGGGACTACTTTCAACAAAAAGGCCTTTTAATAACTGGAAAAACTTATCTGAGGAATGTGCTATTAATATTGCCCTTCTAGCTGGTATGTCTGTATCTCATCTGTTATTTCATCTTTCCACAGGAAAAACATGTGAGTATGGTTCATATTGAATCACGAAAATCAAAGAGAAGGAATTCAGAGGTGGAAATTTTTGTGGACTGTGACTGCAGTAAGAAAGAATTTAATGAACTAATCCAGTTGCTCAAGTTTCAAACTAATATCGTATCTCTCAATCCACCAGAAAACATCTGGACTGATGAAGAAGGCAAGGCTGTTTTTGTATCACTCGGTTTAGACACTGACAAATGTTTTTCACAGGTATCTCCATGATCTTACACTCTGGTACATCCAACTTGCATTCTGTCTTCTGCAGATCTCGACTGTGTCCCTTGGTTCCCCAGGAAGATATCTGAATTAGACAAATGCTCACAGAGAGTTCTGATGTATGGATCTGAGCTGGATGCAGACCACCCTGTAAGTGTAACACCAAATTGTTCTGTAGATAATTTGTTCAGGTTATTTGCCAGCCAAATAAAAAGCCTGTTGACTGCAGATTGTTTTCAGAGCATGGGGACTGATTTCTCTTCAGTAGTTTCAATGAATCAGTTTTTCTTTTCTGTAGAAGGATTCACAAAATGGAGATCCCCCAGAAAACTTACTGTTTAACAAGTATGTCCCCTATCTTAATGCTTGTGGGTTTTTTAAAATCAACTAGTTGATACAAAGATTTCAAACTTTAAAGAGTTTAAATTGATGTGACTTTCATTCTGCCATAAGTAGCTCTTAGGTGATAATTGATATTGTCAATAGGTGTCAGAAAAGAAAGAGTTATGGGGCAATAATGAAGGAAAAGTGAAGGAAATAATTATGAAGTATTAATTCGTCACCCAGGAGGTAATTACAAAGTAAAACAGAGCAATATGTTCCTGTTTCTGATGAATGCAGCAGATGGGAAAGTGTCTTGCATTGTTTCCTAACTTTGGTGGCAGGAGATGAGCCTCCATTTCACATGAGCTGTATCTGCAGTGGTGCCAAATGCTCAGTGCAAAAACCAGAATAATTGATTTGTTATTATTTTATTTCTTTTGGCTAATTTCCATAAGTGCTTAACCTCTGAGTCTTTAGATGGCAGATGATTGAAAGCATTTGTGTTAAGATATTTTCCCTTTTTATAAATCCGAGTTTCTACCTCTGGATGACTTGGCTTGAAAGATACTGGTGGTAGCTATTGTATTAATTCCTAAAGTAGGCTGGATTAGAGAGTATTGTTGGAAACTTCCAGCTAAAAGGAAACAGGCAGTGAACTAAGATACCTGACCATAACGCTGTCTTGTAATGGAATCAAATTAAACTCGGGCTGTAGGTGATAGTCTCCTTTGGTTTTTGTTGCACACATTTTGTGCTGTGGTGGGAGCTCAAGCACAGATTCTCACACCTGTGCAATATGCCAGGTGGACACCATCACGATGTCCCCTGGCAGTCCCACTTCCCTGTCTCTGGTGTCATCTGCCCACATATCAGCCACAGTAATCAGCATCGCCTGGCTTCGTTCCCAGCCACCTCTGCATGTGTGAGTTCTTCCCGCACTGTGGGCTGCACTTTCCGGGATCCTGGTTCCTGCCATATGCTTCTTGATGACAAACTAGGATTTACTTCACAGTTTCTCAGGAAGGAAAAGCCTGTTGATTATCTTCATCCATTAACCATAATTTGGTTCAAACAAAGGTTGTAGTGACAGCTCATTCCAGCTCTGAGTTTATGACTGTGACAGGCCATTAGATACTGTTTTATGTTCTGAGCTGATACCTTCATTAAATATTTGAGCGCTCCGCTGAAAATTCGCCTTCAGTTTTACAGAAAATGAATAAAAGACATTTGCATTATATGAATATGTATTTTATGCTTGGGGGAACTCTTACAAACATAATTTACACACCATTTGCTAGCCTATGCAGCATTCTAGGTGTTAGAAATGGGGAAAAACCTGTCAATCTGTGGCTGGCCTTTAAAAAGTCGCTCCAGGTGCCCCTATTCTGTAGCCATGGCATGTAAGTGCCAGAGGACCAAAAAGAATTATCCTATTATGGAACCTGTAAGGATAGCACTGCTTCAGTAGCACTAGCCCTAAACCACTTCATACTGGCTAATGATTTCAGTCTCAGTTTCACTACAATTGACAGGCATTTAAGTCCCCTGTGCTGTCTTCCATCACTTTACAGGCCTTGAATGGCCTTCAGCTGAGTAACTCAACATTTATGTCAAAAGGTGTTAAGGAGACAAGGAGGCTCCCCCTGATTACAGCAAACTTTTTGCCAGTCAAACAAGCTTCCTTGAGTAGGAGTGGAGGATTGAAGCTTTTCTGCAGTCTTCTGAAATCCTCACTTACTCTACCCAAGCAGCACAGCTTTGGTTATGGGCAATAAAATGTCTTCTGACTTTTATGGACGCTCATACAAATATTTCAAATCTAGCCATATTATCTTTTCATTCCCTTCAGTGATTTGAGTTTGTGTATGTGAGCAATAAGGAAAAAAGGCATTTTAACTTTCAGCATTGACTGAGGGAAATTTAAATGCACTTTGTAGGGAACTTAGATAACTCTTTACCCTTTTTATCTTCAAGAGATTGGCAGTTCTACCCTGAAAATGATTAACTTTTCTTGTAGTCCAAAACCTGAAGTGTCTACATATTTTATATGTATAGAATAGATCTTGTATAGCCATATATATGTATATCTTTGAATAGCTCAAAGAGCTGTAACTGGCCAGTGTGTATGTGTTATTCAACTCTTTTGCACTTAACATGGAAAAGGTGTGAGCCTACTGTAGCCCATGAGGCAGAGCCCTTCCTTTGTAACTCAAACTGAAGCAATATGCCTATTTGGTGCTGTAGACTGGTGGTTCAGTCTCTGATGTGTTGGTTAAAATGGCAACTGCAGAAATAAGAATCTTCAAAATGAGTTGCTTGTGATCTCTAGGTGCTTGATTCTAGTGAAATAAAATGTATTGAGGATAGGTAAACTATTCTGCAGTGTGCCTGTGTGTAGATCTCCATTCAGATCAAGGAAAACCTGAGTGAGATGAAATGACAAGAAAAAAGTTCCCTTTTCAACATCTTAGATGAGTGACTGTACCTGTGCACAGAATTGTCTTGAAAGGTCTCCTGTGGGACTTTGGTGAAGAAAAAAATGAAGAAATCCTTGTCTTCTATTGCAGTTCAGTAGACAAAATACAATGCAACTAAGTACTAAATAGACACTGTAACAATTTATTTTATATAATTCTTACAGCTAATTTTATGTCCTTATTGTAAATTACTCTCTTCTTCCTTGCTTAAGGGATTTAAAGACAATGTCTATCGACAGAGAAGAAAGTACTTTGTGGATGTTGCCATGAGCTATAAATAGTAAGTACTGGCATAATTCTTCCCCATGCTGCTGACTAGTTAGAATTCATGCTCTATTTAATTCTGTAGAATAAAGTTTAACATTAGACGAAGTCATCTTTTGAACTTGGACTAGTTTAGTATAAGCTATAAATTACAAACCTGATGCTTGAAATCCTGTTACATTTTTGATACACATACAGGCAAGTAAAGCATTTGAAAGGCAAACCCTTTCTCTTCAGCATTTTATTCACAGCTGCTTAAATTTAAGAAAATATTTTACTAATGTTTGTGTGTCTTACTGACAAACTGATGCACTTCTGAATCACACATATCTAACATCCCTACATAGTTGGAAAAGCTCACTAAACCCCAAAATTACTATTTTTTTTTTTGGTGCACATAGTACAGTGGGCTGAGGCCAGTCATATGAGGCTCAGCAAGGCCAAGTGCCAGGTCCTGTACTTGGGTTGCAGTGATCCCAGGTAGTGCTACAGGCTGGGGGAAGAGTGACTGGAAAGCTGCCTCATGGAAAAGGACCTGGGGGTGCTGGTCAACAGCATCTGCATGTGAGCCATCAGCGTGCCCAGCTGGCCAAGAAGGCCAATGGCATCCTGGCTTGTATCAGCAATAGTGATCATCCTTCTGTACTCAGCACTGGTGAGGTTGCACCTTGAATCGTGTGTGCAGTTCTGGCGCCCTCACTGCAAAAAAGACATTGAGATGCTGGAGCGTGTCCAGAGAAAGGCAACAAAGCTGCTGAAGGGTTTAGAGAGTAAGTCCTATGAGGAGCAGCTGAGGGAGCTGAGGTTGTTTAGCCTGCCAAAAAGGAGGACCTTACTGTTCTCTACAGCCACCCGAATGGAGATTGTAGTGAGTTGGGGGTCGGTCTCTTCTCCCACAAAGCAAGGGACAGGATGAGAGGAAATGGTCTCAAGTTGCACCAGAGGAGGTTTAGATGGACTATTAAGAAAAACTTGTTCACCGAAAGGTTGGTCAGCCATTAGAGTAGGCTGCTGAGGGAAGTGGTGGAATCACCATCCTTGGAAGTGTTCAAGAAGTGGATGGATGTGACACCTGGGGATAAGTGGCAAACATGGCAGTGCTGGGTTAACAGACTTGATGATTATAGAGGTCTTTTTGAATCTTAAAAATTCTATGATGTTACTAAATGTTGCAAAATGCCATTTATCCATTTCATGAACACAGCTTCAAATTTCTTAGAATTTAGTCAGTGCATTTCCTGTAGTGTAGTTCATGCCTGTGCACAAATACACTGCATGAGTTTTCTCATTTTGATTTTTTTTTCCATTTCAAGTCAGTATTTTCGATTTCTGCAGTCCCTGGGAGTTAGGAAACTTTCTGTTCTACCTACAAACACCTACTGTGTTGCAATTTTCTTGTCACAGAAGCATTCAACTAATTCTAATCCTACTCTAGGTTTTATTTGCAACAGGCTTGAGCCCTCATTCTCGAGGCAAAGAACATACTAATTTTAAGGTCTTTTTCATTTTACCACACTTCTTCAGGTTTTTTATTTTTCTCCTTTGAGATTTCTACCTACGTTGTTTAAAGAATACGAAGCGCACATTTTTTTTTTTCTCCCTTTATAGAAGGCACATCCTGTCAGGAAGCAATTCAAAATTGGATTTTTTAAAAGTTTTTCTGTATAAGGCTAGTATTCAGACTGCAGGAGGGGACAGAAGGACTACCTCTGCTTTGTGACCATGTATTTCTGATTCTGAGTCTCCTTTACTTTTGTCCCATTGCTGTCATTAAGCTATTACCAGTCTTACAAATGTATAGGTGCTAGTGTTCATTCCCCTTTCTTTCTGCCCGTGGTCGCATTTGTTTAGCTGGGTGCTCATGACCTCCATCCAGCACACTGAGCTGCTGCCTGCTGGGGCAGGGTGTTGATTGGTAGAGAAGCTCTCTGGGCTGCCCAGGTAAGTCCTGGGTTTAGCCAGCTTTCAAATGTAAATTGAGACAGCTTTTCTGTTTGTATATTTTCTTCCAGCTGACTGATTTACCTTTTTTTCAGTCTATTGCTTGCAGTAAAGTTAGTGCTAGCATTTATTGCAGTGAGAAATGCCAATCGGATACCTGTGGATGAGGGTAGGCTGTGTGTGCTTCTAGGCTCTTTCAGTAAGTTGGATGGTTCTCCATTTACCCATGATGGTAGCAGTAGTGCTATGCATTTCACAGTTGCTAACTTAC
The DNA here is from genome assembly GCA_013400415.1 of Scytalopus superciliaris. Taxonomy (NCBI): domain Eukaryota; kingdom Metazoa; phylum Chordata; class Aves; order Passeriformes; family Rhinocryptidae; genus Scytalopus; species Scytalopus superciliaris. The sequence continues at coordinate 252,025 of VXBX01002842.1, forward strand.
TGGAAATATCTTCTTCCCTTCTCCCTCTCAACTATTTGCTGAAAATGTCATGCAGCTGGCTTACTAAGCAGAAGTTGGTCTTCTGCTTCTAAATGAGGTTTTTTTTCCACCCTGAAAGCAGTGAAGAACATCTTTCCCTTCTTTAGATTTTGAAGGCTTAAGAACTATTTTTGCAGGCACATTACAAAATTAAAATAACCAGATATTATTTGGGGGCCAGATCTTGTACTTCAGCAGAACTGCTCAGACATATTCCTTTATTCCACTGATCTTTCCAAAACTTTAAAAGATTTCAAACTTGTCCTATTATGAGCAGAGAGAAAACAAGAGGCTTCAAATATTCTTATCCATGGACCACAAGGACTGTGAGGCCAGAGCTTAGGGCAGTTACCTAATGTGTCAAAATCTCATTCATATTTAAGGTCTCCTGCAGTGGTTATCCAGATGTGTACAGTCAGTCTGTCCCTGGGTATGTATGTAGAGGCAGCCCAGAGGGACACCCTTGGCATGGTGCTGCAGCACAGCCTCAGCCATGCTGAGGAAAGGCAAATCAGCTCAGGGAGGACTTTGTGCTGCTACAGCTGATCTGTTTCTGCTACTTGTGCTGTGGAGCTCAGAGTTACAAGTGTCTTTACACTACATTGCAGTCTCATAACATTCATTTCTGTGGTCTAATGACTATTTACTTATTTATACAAAAAGACGAGCTCTGTTATCAGGGCTGCTTTCTTTGGGGTTAAACACCTCTCACTGTCTTCCAGGTAAGTGATCTTCGTAATCACTTATTGAGGTTTGATGTGTGTCCACTTTTCATTTTCCAGTGTTAAAAAAACCCCTAACCACACTTCTTTCTTTAAAAAAAAACCAAACAAACAACCAAAACCAAAGAGATTTCACTGCAAGGAATTGGCTCCATTGAAGTAAAAAATCCCAGATCAGCATTTCTTTTATGAATTGTGACTGTTCTATAATGGTAGATGCTCTGCTTTGTTTGAACATAAAGTGGCATCTGTGATGGAGAGAGAAAGAGAAAAATACTAAGAAGTGAACTTGGAGCAGATGTTTTCTGGGGCTGGGTGTTAAAGGGGAAGACGTTAGTAAAGCACAGCAGTGAAGATCAGCTGTATGAAATAAATGGACCGAAAAACCCATAAAAAAACATATTCCTCCTTCCTTATCTTCTATCCTAAAGACAGTGAAAATGCATTAATCTTGCTAATTAGTCCTTTGAGACTGATTAGGGATTGGAAAAGTGTTGAGGAAATTAAATCTGGAGGAAACATACGATGTTTAAGAGGGAATTTATAATAGGAGTTGATAGCTCATGTTCATGGCAAAATGGAAAGACCCTATTTTAATAAAGAGAAATAAAAATTCAGATTAAGTTAGCTTGTAGAGTCATCTTACTCAGCAGCAAGGAAACTGGCTATGCAGGCTGGTCATTTCTGTGATTTATTGAAATGTTCGAGTGCAAGGTATGTCCTGCTTGTTGAAATAAGAGGGTAAGAAAAATGAGGTTTGCAGAGCTGAGGAAAAAAGGCATAGATCCTCTCTCAAGTGTGGCTGCCTTGATTCTCTCAATAAAGAAAGCAGTATCATCATCAGCTGGAATAAGATCAGTTCTCCTACACATAAATCGTATCAAGGAATTAATGCTCAGTGAACCTTACTTCAGTACTAATGAATTAATTGAAACAGTAACTAAGTTATAAACGTTTTAGTGAGCACTGAACAAGTTTCAGATCCTTGATTGTGTTTATGCCTTTCTAGTGACAATAGAAACGTGAGTTTTTCCACTGGTGCACACATATCTTCTGCCTTGACGGGCCGGTGCTGACCCATACCGGCAGTATCCATAGCAGAGGTCAGGCCTAAAGCAAAGGGATGGGGATGGGTGTTCTGGCAGCCTGCTTGTATCTGTCATACATGGTACAATTTCGAATAGTTGTGCTATGCTTTCCATGAGCTGGCGGGCAGCTGAAGGCTGGTGAAGTGTTAAGGGGGAAGACAGATACTAGACCTGAAAGACTGGCTCCCACTGCAGGATGGGAATGAATCCCATGCAGCTTCTGTGGATGGGAAATACTTCACTAAATGTGTTGCAATTCTTGTCATGTCTGCAAAAGTGTGTCTGACAGGAAACTAGCCAATGTATTGGGTATTCAGTGAGTCCTTAACACATACAAGTACCTCATACAAAGTAGCCTTTGACTGACAGGTAACTGCCATGGATCAAAGTCCTTTCTTTGATATAGGGAAAGGCAGGGGGATTAAATGGTAAGTTTTCAATAAAGATGAGGGGACAGCCACAGTGAATGTAGGGCAGATGGTCCTCTCGTATGCGTGTAGGAACTGCATAGCAGCAATCAAATATGACATGAGGGCTCATTCCTTATTACCTTGTACAGTGGAGACAGGATTATGGGCTGGGCAACAAGTGCCAGCGAAAGCCCAGCACTGCAGTTCTGCTGCTGCAGTGGGTTCCCCATGCCCAATATGCCTGTTCAGCTGCTGTCTGGGATACTGGGCTGGGAGTACCCATCTGTCCAGCCCTGCGACACAGGAGTGGGAGATAAGGACTGATGGAGGGGAGAAGGATCCTGTGAATCCCTCTGCCAATCTGTATGTCATTGTTACAGTGCGGCAAAAAAAACCCCAAAACACCTAAGGAGAAGGCAGATTGCAGAGATTACATATAATGTATTGTGGGTATTAAATCCAGAGAGAGATTATAACATTTCTAGAGGGAATTAATGACATGAGGTGGTGTTCCATGACCCTGGCATGGGAAATTCCTTACAGCTAAGTACAGGACAGTACAAGCTGGAAGGAGCTCTTTGCACTGTTCACACTGTCAGTTGGTTTTGAATTAGCTGTAACTACTTAAGGCAGATCTTGGATGTCAGAAACAATTTAACAGGTACCTTGGAAGGCTGCTGTTTTGCAATTTCTGTACATCTTTGTAAAGGGCAGAGGGACAGTGCAGAATTAAAAAAAAAAGGAGAGATGTATTTACAGGCTTAGTTTCACCTAGGCAGGTGAAACTGGCTTTGAGATGAGATTCCTGATGACGTAGTACTGTATGGATTTGGGGTTCCAAACATATCTGCACATACAAGCAACAATCTAAACAATTAAATATATATATATTTAAATTGCATAATTTCTAAGCATCTATGTAATTTCCTAATCTTCACTTTGGAAAATATTAGGCAGTGATGCTGTGTGAATATTATATATTTTAAAGAATGCATAGAGCATGCTGTTTGCTGAAGGTCTTACTGAATCTACACATTAGACTGAATCAGGATCTTCAGCTGTCCCCTTGCAAAGGCATCATTGGCAGCACGTGGAGAAATACTGGTATGGTGTAGGAATGTGGCATATAAGAAATCCATCTTTCTACTATGATATGTACAAAGATTGAGAACTAATGTGATTGTTTAATAAGAAATACATTTTTTAAGAAAATGATAGAATATGTACATTATAACATCATAAAATAATTCTGAGAAAAGAACATCTAGTTGTCAATTTAAAATCATTTAAATAGTTTTAATAATCTCTGTTTGCCCTTATTTAAAAAATACTTTTTGTAGAAATGTTGCTTTCCGTAGTCTGTATAGAATCAGATTTTTTTTTTTTTTNTCCTAGAGTGGAGTACACAGCTGAAGAAGTTAAGACGTGGGGGGTGGTATTTAGGGAACTCAGTAAACTCTATCCCACCCATGCGTGTCGTGAATATTTAAAAAACTTTCCTCTGCTGACCAAGTACTGTGGATACAGAGAGGATAATGTGCCTCAGCTGGAAGATGTTTCTGTTTTTCTTAAAGGTAAGATTCATATTTGATTTATCAATAGATAACAGTTTAATGAAAACACTGTTTTTTAGTAGTATGAAATACAAAGCACATTAAATGAAAAGACTCCCAGTATCATCAGTGGTCTTTGGTTTAGCCTGAAGTATCATTTTGGTTTTGGTGTTTTCCAGGACAGAGAGTTTTTTGAGTCAAGAAAGTATTATTTGTATGTATTTGCAAGTATGAAATTGAAAGAAATTAAGCAACTGGACATGTAAAGCATGATGTTACATTGCATGGGGAGAAAAGTCTTTCAGTACAATGAAAAGAAAGAGCTGGTTTAGGTCTCTTCTCTCATTGCCACATGTTGGGAGTTCTGATAAATACAGTGGGCATTCCTCAAATATCCAGGGAGGTAAAAGGGAGTCAAATGGCAAGATAACTGAATTGAAGGAGGAGAGCAGGTTTGGCACACTGTTTTATAGCCTAATGAATATGACGTTTTCCTGAGTGCTCAAGACCTCATGAAACTAGTAATTATATTTTTATATTGACAAAAATATATAGCACACTGGAGGTGATCTGATACTTCTGTTTCATTTTATTTTTAAAAGATCAGTATATATTACATATTTAAGTTTGAAAATAGTCTTTTTTCATCTGTAATGAAAATGTATCCCATATGGAAGATGTGACAGACTTGAACCTGTTTGGTTTAGCTCTAGAGGAAAAGCCACCAAAGAGTTGATTTAAGACTTTAATTTCTCCTCAAAGGGCCCTTCAGATACATATACTTGTTCCTTAATATCCATGCTCAGGAACTGAGTCTGTCCGTGCTTCATCCATAACTCTTGTTTGTGAACATCTGCATTTACTGATAGCTGAATTCAAATTCTTTGAATTTGATTGTGTCTTTCTGCACCTCTCATATATTGGATTGCCCTCTCTAAGGAATGATGCCAGATTGTACAGGTTCTTTCTCCCTAGGTAGAAATTCAAAATCTCACATTTCTTTCAGAAGTATGTTTTCAGACTACATGTAGCAGTAGTAGTATCTGTTGCAGAAAAGCTTGAAACACTCTCCTGTAAAATCTTTGAAAGAGGTTTTGGAGAGAAAAGTGATTTTTAAAGTCACTGAGTCTGAAACACTTCCCCTCTGGGACTAATCTGACAAAGGAACACTGTTAAATATTTAAATGAGGACCTCAACTATGAAAATTAGTATCTTATTGTCACAAACAGTATTTTATCTGTAAAAATAAGGACAGATTAGCTTGAATCCTATTCTGCTCTGTTAGTTTTTAACATATTTTACAGAAGTCATCTTCTGATATGGAAACTTCTCTCCTCTTTGGTCCCAGACATAAAAATTTTAAGAACATCACTTATGGTACCTTAGCATTTTTTTCCAGTCAAAGGTATTCAAACTAACTTTGATATACCTCAAGCTGTTTTCATTATACATATGCTAGCAGTGCAAAACACTTCTTGTACATAAAAATTGAAAGTGATGTGTGGTGATCTTCAGCCAAAGTTTTTCGTGTCATGTGTGGACACTGCCGGGTGGGTGCTTCACAGAGCTTAAGGGAAGACTAATTAAAATTAAACACAAGAGGTAAACAGTTTTCTGCTTCTTTGGTCCTAGAATGGTTTCTGTGGTGATGATTTCAGTTCTAGGGGTGTACTTTTCCATTTCTCATAGCTGTCTCTGTTCCCCACGGTGTCACTCTTCTGGTAGGATAATTAACAGATCTGTCCCCAGAAACTGATATAGTGATATATATAATGTGGTCTTTTATTATCTCCTTCACTTCAGAAAGGTCTGGCTTCACAGTGAGACCAGTTGCTGGATACCTGTCTCCCCGTGACTTTTTAGCTGGCTTAGCATATAGAGTGTTTCACTGTACTCAGTACATACGGCATGGCTCAGATCCTCTCTACACACCTGAACCGTAAGTTGCTGCATTTGCTTTGGCACTGAAAAAAATATGCTCACTGGATTCTTAAAAGGCACAGTTGAATTTGCCAAGAATGTGAAAATCTTACACTGTTGTTGATAAAATCTTTCATGTTTGGTGAGTCAGAACTTAATTGAAAGACTTTTTTGGTGACTTTTTGCAAGGGTCTTCAATAGCTGGGTATATATATGTGGTGGGTCAAAAGTACTGTTTGGATTATATTTCAGTGGAAAATAGAATTTTCAACTAAAAATTTTGAAAAAGTGTCTAAAATTTTATTTTCTCTTGGACAACTGGAAAGAAGCAGTGAAAAAAAAAGCCCTGAATCTCCTGAAAAAAACATTGCTTTTAGAATTATAATTTGGACTTCTGTGTGCCCATTTTATTTTTTGGGGTGTCAGGCTCCACAGCTGAACTTCATTTCTCTCCCACAATATGATGCAAGTAAGTCATAACACACTATTCTCTCACCAAGAGAGAATATTAGATGTGAAGTCTGTTACTGGGAACATGATAGAAATAAGAAACACTTTAATTACAACTTTCATGAGACAGCATTGCAGTTTTTCCAAAACAGAAGACTGTGAGTTTGTATGAAGTACTTTGGCACATGGTCTTTTGAAGAAAAGTGGAGAAAAATCAAAGTGACTGTAGTTCTTGTCTTGTGTGTTCTGTGCAGTAATAACAGAACAATAAATGCCAGCTAGATAATATGGAGGGAGTTTTACCAAAGCATCTGCTGATCTTGTAACCACAGGAATGACATTTTTGCAGTGAATCAGTCATCAGGCAGTTAGCATGAAATTGTAGCTGTGGTTTAATCAGCTTGGAGTACTTGAGTGTATTTGATTTTTGCCCAGATTTACACAAAGGATTCATATATATATATTCAGCTCCAGTCCTGTAAATATTTGGACTCATGCCTAAGTTTGATTTCGTGAATCGACAGCCAAAACCACGGAGTAATATTTGGGTGTAAAAGGTTTCGTGGAGCTGCATAGTAAGCTGTATCTGAAAATGCACTAGCATTATTCTGGCTGGAGTCACCAGGTGGTGCTGTTAGACATTTATCTACATTTTTCCTCAGCATTTGAACTGGGCAAAGTATTTGCTGAAATGCTCTGAGGTTACTTTTGTGTATGTGTTTCTTTTGGGAAGGAAGTGGTGATCCCTGAAGGAATTCACTCACTTCTATTGATGCCTAAAATGGAAGAAAGAACTTTCCAGACAATATTAGTACAGATAAAATGGAGACCAAGGCCTTTAATTAAAAGCACTTTTAGGTGCAATATACAAAAGTACACCACACAGTATAAGGTTCTTACAAATTCATAACACTAATTAATGATCATATCTAATGGGTACATCCAACCTGAGTATTGTCCACTCCCAGAACCTCCCTCAGGTCTGCCCCTTGACGTGCCTCCCTGGAATCGAATCAGAGGGCTCAAGACCTCTTAATTCTTCACCATCATCGTCTTCACATCACGTGCCTTCTTTGGAGCTTCTCCAAGGTTTCTGGGCCTTCTGCTTTGACTGCAATGATATCTTATTACATCCCTCTATGTATGTGTCCCAAATAAGATGTCCTTGCTAAAGTATTTTTCCTTGAAAAGAATATTAAATAAAATTTCAAGAATTTTGAGATTTAGATTTAAACTGTGAGAAAGGGGTTTAGTAACTCTTAACAGTTATTCTAAAGTGTTATATATGTATATGCTACAAATGTTAAGGATCTTAAGGTATTGCTTAACCATTGTAATTAGAATGTTAGTCTCTTAAAATTGTAGCCAAATTGCTACAATGTAAAATCCTGAAAGAAGGGCTTGGGTATGTAATACTGAACCTCTTCCAGTCTATCTAAAAATATCTGTAGATATTTCAAAAAAATAAATGATACTTAGGAAGTACCAGGTTTTGCACCAATGATTTCTTCTCCTGTGGGAAGCCAGTTTCAGACTGCAGCATGTACCAGTGTTCAGCAAAAGAATGATGACATTTATTAACTTAGTACAAGCCAGAAGAACATGTTCATCTAGTGATAGGAGATTTAGGTACATAGCTCCAACAAGATGAAAGGAAGAAACATCTTCCAAGAAACAATGAAGTGTGTCTGTGTTTTTGCTGATGTTTTCTGGCTCAATGATTTGTGTATTTGAGAGCCCTGTAGTTTTCAGGATGCTGCTTACATTCAGAATTATGCAGTGGATCAGAGCTGATCCTTAGTAGCAATGGCAGCTGCTTCTTTTGTAACCTTACTGGTCACAGTGTCTGGAAAGTCAGTGAGTAATAATAATAGTTCAGTTAGAATGAAGGGGTTTGTTCCTTATTTGGGCTGAACTTAAAAATCAGAGTTAAAGTCTTAACACCTCTAAATATGACTAACAGAGGAATTAAACTGTAATTTTCTAATGATGTTATACTCTCTTCTTGCAGACCTACTTATTCACAGTAGTTAAGTAATGTGTACTAACTATCCGGAACTCCATAGGAAAATTGCTTTTAAAATGTGTTTAGTTTTTTTTTGATAGCATAGAGCACGTAGGAAGTGTTACCAGAAATGTGGAGTGAAATCCTGGCTTTTTAAAAAATCAATAGCAAAACTAAATTGACTGGAGTGGGGACAGCTCTTCATCTTCTGTGGTAGCTGCAGTGCCCTGAGATCTGCTGGTTGATATATGGGGCTATAATGAGGTTTGTTGCAGGTCCCTGGCTGGTGAATGTTGCATTTCAATGACATAAACCTGGTAAAAAGCCTCCCTTTGACTTCAGTGGGCTTTCTATCAGATTTAACATGCAGGTTATAGAGCTAGATACAAATTAGAGAGTTCATTTGGTTTGATCTGTATCACTACTGTATGCATTTTAAGACATCTCTCCTGATTTTCATTATGTTTCCACTACATTCACAGAGCTATGTAGATTTCATCTGCTCTGCTAACTAATTTACTCCAAGAAAAATCTTTTGCTGTGAAAAGTGCATTACAAAAATCTTATTTTCTCAGAGCAATGTGTGTGAATAAATTAAAGGAACTTAATTATTTTCCGAATAAAACAAAACAGAAGAATCAAGCCTTGGTAGTTAAGTGAAGAATTATATTGTTTAGGCTATCTATAAAGGGCCAGAACTGATGGGGAAGTCTAAGAAGCTCCAGTAACAGTCCCAAATGCTGGTTCATGTTTGTGTCTGAAAGATTTTGTGGGTTTGTTTTTTTTCAGTCATATGTTTTTGCTTCAAGCTGCGCTCTTTATAACTGCACATTCAAAATACTACTTTGCATAGTTTTAATGGAAGAAGCTACAAGCTAAAGGCACAAGAGAAATATCTTCTGCCTCCTCATTCCCTTCCCCTTGCCAAGAGAGACAAGTTAATGGGATCAGGCTGTGTCTGTTCTCATTTTGTCTGCAAGGATGGACACAACAAAGACCATGCGTCCCAGGGCAGAACTGGGAATAACACATCTTTGCTTAGTTGTTAGTGGGAATTGTGGCTTCAGCACAGGAAAATAGAGATGTAGGCACTCACCCAGGTACCAGGAGCAGTGATGCTGTGGTAGAAGCCTGCCTGCAGACAAACATACTTACCTGGAGCCAGGAACTTGGAGCCAGTTCCACTGTATCTTCTTTGCTTTTATTGTTTGAACTACTGATACAAAGCAAAATATATCTGGACTGATGCGGTATAGCATGGGTGCTCAGCAATCAGTATCAATTCTCTAGTGAAGATGAGAATTGGAGTTAGAGTTCTGGGCTTCCAGAGAGTGGGCTTTGGGGCCCATTTCTGTGTTGGAAGGTGATGATTGGAGAAGTCGTGTTTCTCCGGTGAATTGATTGGTACTGGGAATTCTTGGGGTATATCTGTCAGAGCGTAAACTGCATTTCCCAGGTGTCCTTTGTATTGTTAGTGAACTAAGTTTTGTGGGAGATGATAGAAGAAACTGTTGTGACTTGAACTGAGTTACTTAAAGAAGGGTCATTAACCTTTGATGATTATCCGCTCAAGTGACAGAAACCACCTTGTGAACAAAGAAATGGATACCCAGAAGAGCTAACCAATTTTTCAAGTCTGAGTTCCAATGAGAAAGGGACTTCTGTCTAAGCCATGGATCACGTGGAATGAATTACTCATATATGAAGTTGGCTCAAACTTGTCATGTGCAACTTCAGAGTGGTGCTTTTCTCACCAAAAAGTGTGACTATAACATGAGCAAATGTTGCTATGCATCTGTCAGTGAGGCCATTTGGACTGAGAAGGAAGGCTTGTATGTGACCATCCAATACTGGAACTATATTTGATAAGCTTCTGGTGAGGCAGAGATGGAATACCAAAAATGTTAATCTTCATTTGCGTGTTCAGAAACTACTATCTACTACTATCTACTTACACACAGTTGGTGCAGACTTTTTGGTGAAGATACTGAATAAAAAGACTTTAAATTATATAGAGGTTGTTTTTCTATTCGTGATTTATCTGAAGTGTCAGGTTCTGTGACTTTTCAAACAAAAATAGTTCATAAAAGACAAATTGGATGATTTTGGGTAGAAGGCAGAAAACTTGATGGTTTCTCCCTGCCTTTAAAACATTTGTTTACAGCTTAGGATAAAAAAAAGGAAAAAGAGAGATGTCTTTGAGGAGACAAAAGCAAAGGAAATGTCAGATTGGATTTTTAAAGTGAACTTTACTACCAGTCCATTATTTCCTGTGAACAAATGCAGCAAAACTTTCAGAATTGTTTGAGAGCTTTTGCAGATGATGCATGTGCACTTTCGTTAGCAGTTTTTTGTACACTTATGTCTGCACTTTGTCATTACTAATAATGCACTTACAGATGTGAACATTTCATTTCTGAAATAATTTGGGTTCTCTGTTTTTTCTGAAATCCACTTGCTGAGAAGTAAACTGCATAACGAAAGTCACCAGTAACTGCAGTAGGATCTCATGACTAAATGAGAAATTAACACACAGAAACCTCTGTAAATATTGCCCCAAATTTCTAGGGCCAAATGGCAAAATTTTTGGTGTGAAGCTCTACCCAGGTACAGAAAGGGGAATAGAGAAGAGAAAGAGGGAATATATTGGATCTTGAACTTGATTCATGTGGAGAGAAATGCTGAAAATTGTACTTGTGAGACTGGCTTTCCTTTGGGCAGAGTAATCTTCCTGTCACTAAGCCTGGAAGACAGTAGTGGTCAGGCTCTCCCACTTGATCTGGAAATGATGAGAAAACCACAGAACAGCTGGAGTTAAGTGGCACAACCTATTTAACAGAAGTGAATGTGTATGTTTTTACATACACACAGAAACCATTCACAGGGAAGAACTACTACACTGTAAAAACCATGTGTCATTGTAAGACTTAAAGTAGGGGTGAGAACCATGTAAAATGGCTAATGTTAAATTAATTGTGGAATTATTATGGTATTAATTTCTGTAATTACTTTCTTTTCATTTCTGTTCCCTTAGGGACACGTGCCATGAACTCTTGGGACATGTGCCTCTACTTGCTGATCCCAAGTTTGCACAGTTTTCACAAGAGATAGGACTTGCTTCACTGGGAGCATCCGATGAAGATGTTCAGAAATTAGCCACTGTGAGTCAAAATCTTCTTGTGGCATGCTCTCTCATCTGTCCCTCCTCTTTGGCTGATGAAGTGATGTGCATTGTCTTATTAGAACTGACTACATTTTCAGGTTCCATGTGACTATGATGTGACAATTACAAATCTTTAGATGTTTTTCCATTGTTTTCAATAAGGGCAAAGCTGATCACACTAGGTGGTCAGTTTTACAATAATCACCAATTTGCAGGGCTAGCTGAGATGGATTTTGTCTGCTTTAAGGTGCTGAAAACAAATAAGGAAGGTAATCTCGGCAAAAAAAAACTAACCTAAAACATTTTGGTGTGTGCTCTCCTCTCTACACTGTTAATTCCTCCACAGGTGGGCACTTTGGCTCATAGCACTGGTATTTCTGTATTCACTGTTCTGTTTTGCATCTGTTTATTGTGTTGCGGTGTGTGATGGATTTTGAGATCGCATTGCATCCTTGCTACTGCTCCTATTGGAGAACGTGCAGTCATTAAGCCAAGGCTGTGTAGCAGTAGATCTAGACCGAGACCAAGTGCCTCAAGTGAGGCACAAATGAGTAGATTGTGTGAACTGGAAGAGTTTGTTGGTCAAAGCAGCTAGATGCTACTGCAACTGGAGTCTTTTTGGCCCTTGTGATGAGGAACCTTGTCAAGTTGTCAGGACTCTCAGCTCCTGACCACATGTCAGCCGTGCTCTATTACTGTATTGCAATAACTCATACGCAGCCCTTTGCATCATGATGTTAGGTTAGTGACCCCTGCTCTATACCACTCACTCTGGTTGTGTCAATTTAGTCTAAGCTTCCTTTTGTGGATCCTCTTAAAACTAATGCTGCAAATAACTTCATGAACTGTGTTGGATTAAAAGACAGCTCCATACCTAAATATTTTATCTCCTGAAAAATTCTGGGAGATCAAGCAGAAGAATGGTTTAGTTTAAAATTCAGCCAGCATACTACTGCTTTCGTCCACAAGAAGCACAGTGGGGATTTAAAGGGCTGGAAATAACAGTGTTGAAGGTGGGTTCAAATTAGGTGTGATTAAACTGTAGAAGTTTTAATGCACTGGCTTAGCAGACGCTTAGAGTCCCATCTGCCAGAAAAGGTATTTGTACCCATTTGTTTGATTTGAATCCTGCAGCCCTCCAGAAGAGGCCACTAAATTTAGTTAATCAAACTGGCTTCACCCCTTAATTAGACAGGCTTGATGTCTTGCTCATGACCATCTCCTCTGACATACTTCATGGTGTGTTTCTTGTTTTTCTAATAGATGGCTATGGAGAAGAAAATGTTTGTGTGGAGAAATCATGAAAGTTATGTGGCTATTTCCACAATTGCTAGGAAGGGACTTGGTAGGAGGCAGATCTACCTTGACACGACATGCAGTCTCAAGAGAAACTACCTAACTAGCTGTCCCTGTGGGTACTTTGAGAAAAATGGTATGTCCAAATATTTTACCCCCAGATAGCCTTGGATGACACAGGCCTACTGCAGAGGACAAAGTTGGTACTGATCTGTTTGGGTAAAGATATTAATATAAAGTGACCTCTTAAAATTATATAAATGCTTTTACTCCTCCCCCTCACAGAAGTTTCCAGTTATGACTGACTGTGTCATCTGAACAATGAGCTGCTCCTGAATCACAGAGCCAAAAATAAAAGAAGACAGCTGAATCACTTTCCCTTATCACACTGAGAATTTGATATTTGAGTCAAAGTTGATTTCTCCTCCCTTGCTGGAAATAGCTCTTTCAGGTGGAAGAGACATTTAGAAAGAGACTTAAGGTAATCCAGGTGGTGTTATTTTTTGTAGAAGCACAATGAGGGGCTGTACTCCCCTGGGGCAGATGCTTGACAAATACAGAGATGGTACTTGCCCTAAAATGTGCAGTGTAAACAGCCAACTTGAGAGCAAGCAGAAAGAGTATCTCTTGGTGATGAGGGTGAGGAGGCCAAGAAATTTATTCAGCTGGGCACAAATGTCACCTGAGGTGCCATTACCCAGCTTTTGCAACATTCAGCCCCCTTTCCATTCTAGCTAAAAACGAGAGATGTAGCAAGCTGAGAAATGCCAGCCAAGAGTCTTAACACAGAAAAGCAGTGCAGGTTCCAACAGAAGCAACTTCAAAGTAAATAGAGAAACAAATGAATGGAGAGACATCATGCATATTAATGAGCTTGAATCAATATGCCCAAAGCAAGCTTGCCATTAGGGTGACCTGTTTCAAAAGATAGTGACATTAACAGCTGAGCCACTACAGGGAGGACAATGGCCTTAGGCAGAGAGGAAAACACCTCTTAGGAATTCAGATCAGAAAGAGAAGAATTATTACAGGTGATTTCATAATCTTTTGTTCTATTCTGGTCTCAAAAAGACATCGAGTATCAGCTTTGATAGATCTGCTCTTTGTCCCCATCAGTTTGGAGCTGCAAAGGAAAAGTCTGATGTTTTTGTCCCTGCAGGGCTGACACATTGGATGTAGAGCAAGCTGGAGCCTGGTGCCTGGGCAGACCAGAAGTGTTTGCGAAATTGCAGTTAGTCACATCTGTGCAGCCCCGCTGAGGGCATTGCAGAGGACTTGGTGCTGGCTGGCTGGAGGGAGAAGGATGGCTGTAAGGGAAGAAGTCTGAAAAGAAAGTATGCAAGTTCCCTTCATCTTCTTGGAGTCTGGTAGTCAGATGGGGGAAAGGAGAAAGGAATTGCTTTTGCTTTGTCATGAGAGTGGAATATTGAAAGAGCCAAAAGACTGTCATTGTACTGGTTTATTGAGAGATTCCATTTCCTTTACAATGTTTTAGGAAAGTGAGAAAGTGGAAAAACACACACACAAAGAAAGTGACTGGGAGATATGTTACTGAAACAGAACAAAATCTTTGCACAATCCACTTTTTTTGCCTGTAATGTGGTATAATGCAGTTACTGTTTGAGGAATACATTATTGGCCATGCATGTCTGGGTGATAATTATTACCACCATCATTACTCATGTCTTGTGCTGTTCTGTTTGATTTTCTAAAACCACTTTTGAGCTGATTTTTCAAGCATGTCTGGTCTTTCTATTTTCACATAGCACAAAAATAAAAAAGGCTGTCTTTTCTGCTTACCTATCAAACCATAAGCTGTAGAGAGGACTTGACATGAGGTGTTTCAACTAATTTATATAGTATATAATTTACAACACATTTAACAGCACATAACATAAGGTTTTGTCAGGAAAATTGTACAAAAAATACATCCTGGTTTACATTTCAGTCTTACCTTGTAATTTGTGGACTTGGGAGCCAGAGAGTGGCTGTCGGGTAAAGCTGCAAGTTGATAAGCAGGAATCTGCCTCTCTTGTTAATGGCAGAAATGACACCCGACTCCTGCTAAGTTGTTTCAGCACAGCTCAGTTGCCCCTTCGAGGTGCAGTATGTATAGGATGTGTTTGTATAGGTAAAATTCAGTGGGGCATATTAACTGGTGATGTTTCAGAAAAGAGAATAGCAGAATGGCTTTGTGTCCAGTTTATCACCAATCTTTCCACCCAAGAGTTGGGTCATTAGGGCCTAATTAGTTGCACTAAGTTTTTTCCCAATCATTTCTCACTGGAAGTCGCATTTAAATATTCAGTTCTTCAGAACTGTAAAACTGTCACCTTTTCATCTGTCTTGTTAGTATTTGTTCTTGTATTTTAACAACATGGGACAGTAGAAGTCAAGATATTTGTCTTGTTTTTCCTATCCTTTACGTGGAAAACCACAACAATTGCTTCTGAGTTTGAAGGAATTGTGTGTGATGAGATCTTGTAAATGCATTTCAGACTTTTTATGGATCTAAATGTTTTATCTTGCCTGGATGGTGACTGGGGCCAATGGTTCATTTCTAAAGCTGACGTATCTGTGTATATATCACAAACAACATATCTTAAAATTATACAGTGGGATAAAAACAGCATTCAGAACTCCTTCTCTGGGTGGTGCTAATTTCAGTGAGTTTACTTGCCTGTCGTCCCTCAGGATCTGCGTTACCTGAGGTTGTTGGTTTTATTCTAGTCATTTTCCCATGCTGAACAACTGGCACATAATTCAGACAATTCTCCATTGTGCTTGTTGAGGAGATAACCAGAATGAAAGAAACAGGAGCATTGCAGATAAAGACTGAGTAGCATTTGGTAACTTCGGGAAGATACAGCATTTGTGGTCTAACTAGGCAGAAGTGACTGTTGCAGTCTCATCTTCACAAACAACAGATTAGATTTCCCAGAGGGCTATTTGGTAGTGCTAGGCTGTAAGTACAGCTTGTGAACTGGATTACTGTCTTCCTCCATGGATGAGTAAATGCAGCTGAGAAGAAAACTATGATAGTATGTGAGATTTTGAACATTCCCACTGTACATCTGAAAAGTCAAGACTACTTGTGTGTTTCCCATTTGTAGTTGTGAAATGATAGATGGGGAACTAAGCTCCATTATAGGTGTGTGACCAGCTCCCCTGCTGCAGATATTCTGACATATAAAAATACTTCTGTATTGGCCAGCTGAAACCTGGTATTACAGCTCAAGAGCCACAGCAGTCACTGAGCATTCTGAAGTTTAACATTCAAATCTCTGCTTAGTTTTTTTCTGTATCCCAATTGCATGCCATGTATGTGTGACAGATGCCAAGAGTGAGCACACTGAGTACCTTAAGTCCTGTGGTGATGTAATGGAGTTTCTTGCAAAAGTTACTTTCAGCTGCACCTGTAATTAGTGAGGAAAGGAGCTGCAGTGTGAAGAGCTGGGAGTGAAAATGACTTAAAAATCACTACAGTAAATTTTGATGGGCTTACAGGAGACATATGAAATTACTCTGATTTGGGCTGTGTGTCATTTGGGGAAGATGAATGAATTCCCATGGGAGAAGCTTGGACTATAAAGCTGCAATCAGGTATGATGGATCACTGCAGTGAAACACTGTCCTGCTACAGAGTGTGAGACTCAAAATACTATGATCCATATTGTCATCATTAGATGGCCTGGGCTGTGTTTCTGTTCCAGACTTTGACCAAGCAAAACTGCCCATATGCAGATGTATTTGGAAACTGCCCAAGTGCAAAACCCAAAACTTACAGAAAAAGCAGAAGAGGATCTGATGAAACTTTCGGACTTTCTTAACCATGACAAAGTCACACAGACATGTTTGAATTGGGAGAGAAGGATAACTTACTGATAGATTACTTTCTTTTGATTGGTGAGGTGTTGCTGTGCTCACTGTTTGCTGCTCTAAAACCATTCTGAAATTTGTGGGTTTGCTCTGCAAAATGTTATAATGGAATTAATAGAAAGTAACAGTCTCCATTTTTAAGTGTTTCTTCCAGTGATAATTTTTGATAAAGTAGCCGAAGCACTGATATGAAATCCTTCCTACAGTATGCATAATCAGATAGATGGGCAGAAAAGTTAGTACATATATCACAGAAAAGGACTAACAGGGGGAAAACAAGTTTGTAGATTTCAGGGATCAATATTTAATATTTTAGAATACTGCAGTGTTCTCCTGCAGTGCATTTTCAGAGTCATCACATCAGAGATTTGTGGCACAAGAAAAAAAATTTAGCAGAGATATCTAACCAGCTTTCTAGCTCAAAACCAAGTGGCTGTGTATTACATAAAAATAAGCTGGCACTCCAGAGAAGTTACTGCAAGGAGAATTTGAAGAGTTCTGTTGCTGGAATGGGAGCAAATGTTTTCTGCGGGAATTGTGATAGTCTGCTGAGGTCTTTGTTCTGGGCTTGGAGAGCGTTTCCAGGTTTGGATCTGTAAGAATTGCTGTGCTGGTCAGGCCCACAGCTGGTGCCTTGTGCGCAAGTCATAATTAGGTACTTAGGGAAGATATAAGAACAGGATGATGATCTCTGATTATTTTCAAAGGTTTTCCAGGCTTCTGACCATTCAGAAACTTGCGGAGCTCTTAAGTCAAATGTGGTTTCTATGTATTTAATTATCCTGAAAGGATTTCTGTCCAGGAACAGCTATTTATGTTTGAAAACACATAAATTTTTAGCACCTGCAATAACTCTAGCAATGAGCTCTATGGCTCAACTATTCACTGTTTGATGAACTATCTCCTTTTGTTGCTTTTAACCCGATTCCTACTAGGGTTTTAGCATTTGAAGAGACAACGATCAAGTCATCCCTGTAGGCTTTCTGCATGCCATCATGACTCTACAGAGCACATTTTCTTGCTTAGTTCTCTCCTCTCCTGGATTGAAAACCAGTAGTTTGTTCAGTTATTCCTTATGCTATTGAGGATATTATTCCTTCCCTGAACCCTTTCCACCTTTCCAGCTAGTAGGATTCAATGGATCCATTTTGCATTGGTGTTCAAGGATATGAGTCCTTCCAGTTTCTCATCAGCAGAAGGTACAAATGGTAGGTCAGTGCAGGGCGTATTAATCTGGAAAAGAAACATAGAGTAGAATCATAGAATCAACTAGGTTGAAAAAACCTCTGAGCTCATTGAGTCCAACCTTTGACCTAACACTGCCCTGCCTACTAGACTATGGCACTGAGTCCAGTCACTTCTTAAATACTTCTAGGGATGGTGACTCTACGATCACCCTGGGCAGCCCATTCCGATGCCCAATCACTCTTTCTGTAAAGAACTTCTTTCTAATGTCGAACCTAAACCTCCCCTGGTGCATCTTAAGACACTGCTCTCTTGTCCTACTGCTGGTTGCCTGGGAGAAGAGGCCAACCCCCACCTCGCTACGTCTTGTGCTTCGGACTGTGTCTCTCAAAGTTAAGCAGGTGAAGGAGGTCTCACCTGTTGCTATGAGAGTGCCCAGTCAGTCAGGTCAGTAACCTGCTTCTTGAAAGGATCTCAGGTTGCCCTAATAGACAAAATTTTGTGCTCACAAGTAACTAGAAATAGTGTTCTATAATGTGCTTGTAAGTTTGTATGCTTGGGCTCAGCCCTGTAATGAGCAGGCTAGATGCAAGAGAAAACTAATTTGACTTAATTGGGAGCAGGGAAGAAATTAGAAATTTTGCTGTAGAAATAATAAAGTTCCTTTTAGACAGGATGTGATTTATGAAGATCAGGCCCTAAGCACTTAGAAACGCTAAAGAAAAAGGTTTTATTAAAATAACAAATTGCAGTCAGACATTGGATTTGCTTTTATTTCTTGTAGCATTTTGTTTCCAGAAGTGGTTAGATCATAATCTGTGAGGTTACTGAACTGCAAATGCAAATTTACATGCACACAAGTAATACATTTTGACATATAGGTTAACAAGAGAATGGTGCAAATTTCACACAGCACTGGCTTGCTAATTACGTTTGTTTATTTTCAGAAGCAACTTCATTTTCATTAAGAAATTGCAGATTCTGCAATAGTAATCTTTGCTGGTAGTTCAATAGCTCACGCTCTGAATTTTTGCTCTGCTGCAACAGTAATGAAAGTGAGCCTGAAAAATAGCTTCGGAAAAAATTGTGGAATTTAGGAGTGCATGCAAGTGGCAAACATCTGCTGATTTGGTGTTGGATCCAGTTGAGATAGGCTGAGGAATAGGTGAAAGGAGTCTATGAATTTTGATAGGGTTTTTTGCATATTTGTTTTCGCTTTTGACCCAGAGTAGATAATGTATTAGCAAAAAGGCATAAAGTGTCTTTTATAGAACGTATGTAACTGGGACAAAAGAAAGTACCCAGCATAAGCTGCCAGTGGGCAACAGTAGGACAAACATTTTGGGTAACAACTACAAACAAAGCACTCCTAAGTTACAGAAATGAAGGTTTAAATAATGGGGGGGAAAAGCAATAGAGGAAAGGAATATATTGCTACAGTGGTTGCTGACTGCCCTGTGCTTTCACCAGTTTGTAGAAGGAAAGAGAGAATCCTGTAGGTATCGTTCTACTGACACATTATTTGACTTATTTGTACAAGACATGGACAACCTCTGGCTGCAGCACAGAGGTATATGGGAAAGTGAAGGAGTCCAGCATGCGGCAGTTCATTTCAGCTTAGGACCGAGGCAATGTGTGTGTTGTGGGTGCACAGGTGGAGGAGTTGGCTATACCCATGCTTTCCATGGAGCTAGAGCAGTTGAGGAGTTCTGTGCAAAAATACCTTTGCTGACTGCAGGTAGGGTTGGGGTGGGCTAGCTCCAGGTTCCCCTTGCTCAGGGGTCTGTGTGTTCTGCTGCACTGTGTGATGCAACCACAGCTGCCACCCTGCACACCCAGCCCTCCTTTCAGGGGCTGGTGGCCCCATCAGGAGAAGAAAGGCAGGAGCCTTTCTGCATTCAGGCAGAAACCAGACCAGTTACGTGTAGTCAAAGAATCACAGAATGGGTAAGGCTGGAAGGGCACACAGTGGGTCATGTGGTCCAACTTCCCTGCTCAAGCAGCATCATCCCAGAGCACATGGCACAGGATTGTGTCCGGATTGTTCTGGAGTATGTCCTGTGAGGGAGGCTCCACAACATCTCTGAGCAATCTGTTCCGGTGCATGATCACCTACACAGTAATGAAGTTCTTTCTCATATTCAGATAGAACTTCCTGTCATTGTTTTCTGCCTGTTGCCTCTTATCCTATTGCTTGGCACTACCAAGAAGAGCCTGGCTCCATCCTCTTCACACGCTCCCCTCAGATACTTAGAGACATTAATAAGGGCCCTCTCAGTCGTCTCTTGTAGAGGTTGGACAGCCTGTCTCATTAGAGATGCTCCAGTCCCTTAATCATCTTCATAGCCTTTCACTGGATCCTCTCCAGGAGCTCTGTGTCTCTCTTGTACTGAGGAATACAGAGATGGACACAGCACTCCAGATGTGGTCTCACTAAACTCCTCAAATCATGCATTGTTGTTTTTATTTTTGGAATGTTTCAGTAAATAATTTTGCTTCCAAAAGGGACATTCATACAGGTAGCTACTATGCATAACCCAAATACTGTCTTATGAAAAGAGCCTTAAAATATGTATCTGTACAGAGCTGAAAAGATCCTAGCTTAGTGTTCACAACTGTGTACTAATCTGAATTGTTTAAATATTGGTTCAAGGACTGGACTTTCCTCATTTGTTTGGTCTAATTCTTTAATCCAGCACACTCTTGGGTATTTTCTTTGTATGCACAGATTAAAGTATAGACGTAAGACAAAATGTGGCTGGTATCCATAAAGAGCTAGCTATGCCTAGGGCTTAATTACTTAATGCTGCAACTTTGGGAATGGCTCTTGTGCCGTTGTCATCTTTCTATCAAATGGCATCAAAGTACTGAATGGAATATGGTCCCATAAATTTTTAATTGAGGTATTTTTGGGTGATCTACCACAACAATTTTTTAAGTATAGCTTAATTATATATTTATAGGTCCAACACTGATGCTACAGAAGGCCAGGGGCTACTTTGCCATTGCTTTCAATGAGTTTAGGTCCGTGGGCTAAATGCTAACCTCATTTCTATGTGTACCATTTCCTAAAAGCTAATAGAGCTGTACACATGGAAACAAAAGTAGAATTTGTGGCTGTAAAATGAACGTTTATAATTTACTTGCCAAAACTGGTTATTTAGGAGTATGGGTTTCATTGGGGAAAGAATTAACTCTGGAGGACACATGATTTTGCAGTTGTAGCTCTTTCTTTGTCCTGACTCATGTAGTACAGCATGCAACAAATTGTTAGCTACTTCTTAGAGATGGCAGGCTTTCTGAAGTTACTGTATAAAGATTTTTGTTTTATTTATTGATGATTTTGGAAAGTTAAAGCAAATACTCCAAGCCTGAGAGCATTGTTGAAGCCAAAGGAAAGGTTACAGAGAATGGCCTTGTGATTCCCAACTGTGGCTGAAGTTGTCAAGGTCAACAGAACATCAACATGATGGTGCCCTTTCAGACACACTTTGAACAACCCTGCTCCTCCTTCATTCTGTTTGTTAGGTTGCTTTTGCATCAGGCAAAGCATTAGTTTAGCGTGGGTAACCTCACTTCAGTTGTTAGCTGTAAGTTTTATATATTTTGTACCTTATAGAAAACTTTCTATAGAACATCACTATGGCATTCATATTGATGGCATCTACGAATAGTGCTAGATAAAGCAGCTGGAGCTCAGAGCTCTTTCAAGACATGCTGGGAAGCTGAGAACTCACAGAGTACCCCTCCATAAAACATATTTCTCTTTCTTTTTTTTTTTTCCCTAAAGATTTTTCTTCCCTCCCTTGAATCAGTAAGCTGTAATTGTAAAAATTACATAGTTTGACTACATAAAAGTGGCTAAGATTATAGTTTAACAGGCATTTTACATTTCTAGAAAGTAAACACCTTTATAAGATTATTTATCAGCTTTGAATAAGCATATTGGCTTATGTACAGATCCATCCTATATCTGCAGTGAATTTAGGCCCTATACAAGCACAGAATTCTTGCATATCAGTGGGAGCCTGATCACCATTTCAGAGTGATCGTCACATTTAGTAAGTTACTCCTAGACTGCAGCCATTCAAAATTCCTTTGACTCTGGTAGAGAGAAGAACTGTAATCTCTCTGCTCACAGGTACTTGCTCAGTACAACTTCTTTCCACCTTGCTGAATACATGTTCATGTGATTTATTTTGAGTTTACACACTTCTGGCAAGTAACTCAGTGGTGACTCAGTTGACTGTTCTGTGGTTATGGTAGATTCATTTTACATGCCCTCACTGCTGAAATTCAGGGTGCTGCAAGGAGATGCTCAACTGCACTTGAAAAAGATTTTGTTTGGGGCTGTGAAAAACGTCTTCAATTGGGATATATTTTTAGTAGCAAAATTAATAGATATTTAAAATTCCCAGAGCTACTTTTCTTCTTTGATCTGTCTGTCAGCTTGACATGAATAGAAGTTATACTTTTGTGCTTATGCCTACTATCTTTTTTTGCTTCTTTTTTGCAAAGCAGGTTGAGTTAATGCATTAACAGTCACAAAAGCTTTTAGGAGTCCCTTGGCATTTATGTGATTAAAAGAACATCGAGTTTAAATGCAGTGTTGGTGTTAGAAACTGTGATGTTTGAAAACAAGTCTTAGCTATTAAATCAGTTTTCAGTAAATAGCTGTGAGAACTTAGTTTTTTTTTTAAAATGTTTAGAAAATAAATGTGAATTCTGGTAAATTTGGAATGAAGTCCTAACCTGTCTTGGTCTTCAGAAATAAATTTGAAATTGATATGACTGTGAAGAAATAGTGCATTTTTTCCTCAAAATAAGAATTTTAAAACTTTGCTGGCAGTTGTCCTTGTCTCTTCAATGTGTTTTTGACTTTACCAGTTGGTCAAAAACTTCTCCCAGGACAAGT
Source organism: Scytalopus superciliaris (assembly GCA_013400415.1). Classification (NCBI taxonomy): domain Eukaryota; kingdom Metazoa; phylum Chordata; class Aves; order Passeriformes; family Rhinocryptidae; genus Scytalopus; species Scytalopus superciliaris. The sequence continues at coordinate 274,651 of VXBX01002842.1, forward strand.
GGAAGAGAATCCTGTGCCAGTTTACCCCCTACACAGTTTCCTTATGGCATTACAGCATGTTCAAAATGATGAACTCTTGCTCCCCTGTCTGAAGATGTTTTTTTGGTATTTCATGGAGAGTTGCAACATCATGCCTTCTCTTCTGAATCTCCTTAGCATGCTTGCTGGGGAGTGGAAGTTGGTCTTTTTAGAGAAGGACAAATGATGCTGGACCAATGCTGAGGACAGATTATGTTGGTCTAGTGCTGAGCTGTGGTAAATGGGTCCTGAGGACCGAGCTAGGCTTCTGCAGTGACTCTGGCTCTGGATGCTGGAGGAAGAAAAGTGAGTTTGTTCATGTCTGTTCTCTGGGTGTTCTTCTAAGCAATGCAATTCGCAATTTGGGGCAACGGTCCTAGGGTCAATGGCCCATTAAATGAGTATGCTGTCAAGCAAAGGACAGAAAAATGATCTCTTGTATGTGTATTGATTTCAAAATTTGCTCTCACTTGGGTCATGCCAGCCTGTCAGTGTTCAAGACCCTGGCCCTTTGCTGGAGGAGTCATACTCTCCAAGCTGTAACATAAGCCACAAGGCTGAGGAGAACACTTATGGAGTGCCAACCCTTGCCCCTGTAGTCTATAAAATCAGGACTTGCTCTTGCTTTGATAGGTTGGTTAACACCAAGTCCTCATCTGTAAGAGTAGCAGGACAAAGATTTGGAAAACATGGATGGCAAATCCATAAAGACAGTCCCTGCTTGCAGCCTGTGAATTGTGAAGGATCATAATGAATCAAGTGTGTCAGATGAGGCAGCACAGACTGGAGAGTGTAGCCGGACAGCAGTGATGTGTTTACTCAGCTTTTTTTCCCCCTTTTTTTTCTTTGTAGTTTGATTTTCAGAGGAGTCCCTCCCTCTTGGAGTCCCAGCTAGCATGTCAAAAGACCTCACTGTCCCTGTTACATTACCTGTGTGAAATCTCTGGATGGCTGAAATATGAAGCAACAGCTTGAAAAAGACGTGAGCAAATACTCACTAAGGCTAAAACAGGGAGCACTGGATGTGAATTCATGTTATATGTTGCAAAATAAAGTGGAAAGGGAATGGCTCATTCTTGCACATCATTTTTTCTTCATAGGTCCACATGAAATTAAGAAATCTTAAACCCCTAGGTTTTAGAAGTTGTTCAAGATAAGAGGGGAAATAGGAAGGGCAAAGCATTAGGGCTTCGATACCTCGTATTTAACAAATGACCTAAAGAGCAGTTTACAGTAGCAGTGGTCTTGTCTCCTTAGCTGCATATTAAGCTTCAGCACTATTAGTTAATTATGTTGGAAAAGCTAGAAGTTTTTTCTCTGGACATATTGAGCAAGTTGAGGCAAGGGTGCTTTTCTGGGGCATTGATTTTTTGCACCATCTCTGTGACCGCTAGCTTTGATGGAAGGGAATTGCTGCCTTGCCGGGAAACACAGCTTTTCATACAGAAAGACTTTCTGTTTAAGTGTTGAGGTTCCTGATTCTGCACCTCAAGAGGTCTTGAAGGTTTTCTACTGAGATAAAATGAGAGGGCTGGACAGACATCTTTGTGCAGAGCAAACCTAAATTCAGATTTTTTTGAAATAATTCAGATATGGAGTGGGATGTCAGTGACTTCAACTATGTGGGAACTAACTTCTTTTGGAACAGCAAAAAAATCCCAGAAGTGCTCCATCCTCTACTCTCTCTACCTGGTCTTCAGAGTAGCAAGAGGGCCTCCTTCATGTGAGGATGAACAACAGAAAGACACATTTTCTCAAGAGTCACAAAACTGTTAGTAGGGCTGTCCTCCAGATCTTATTCCAGAAGTCATATTGCACGTTGACAGCTGCCATACTCATCTTGTCTTGGCTGGGCTCCCCAGTATTAGAGGTATAGTTACCTCCTTACTGATGGTGCTGTAGCACTGCACTTTCTGCTTCCTTACAAACTCATGATGAAAATTTTCTTTTGGTTACCATTATGAATTTTTCTCCAGAAATTCCTGAAAAAAGAAACATAATTTTGAAGTATTCACAAGGGGTTAAGCCCCTCTGTGCTCACTGTTGGCCATGCCTTCTCTGAGTATGTCAAGCCTCTGCATTAGAGAAATTTGCATGTAGTGATACTGTGTGCTGTGGCTGTCAACAGAATTGTGAAGGCTGGTGTGTACTTATACCTCAGTGCTCTAATGAGCAGCACCACATCTACTCAAACTTCTGTTTATAAAGAGATTGTTCCAAGCATTCACCCTTAGTGAAAGGTCTGAATGCAAAGCAGTCAGATGAGGGGAAAAAAGGAGAATATTGTTAAACATATTCGCTTTGAAATCCCCAAAGGAAACCTCATTTTGCTGAGCCTAAATGCATTTCAAAGTGGCAGACTAAACAAAATACTTTAAGAAGGTAACTCTGAAAAATTAAACTTTGTTTTCTTATTTAGAAATGCTGTTGGCTGTGAATAGGGTCACTGCCTTTGTTGGAGGTAGGTGAATCATCTATAATGAGACTTAGCTATTGAATTTTACTTCTTTTCTGCTTTTGATCTATTCAGAAACTCATCATGAGATTTATTTGTTGTTCAAAAATCTCCCTGCATTTCTACTCAATAACGTTCCCGCATGAATAGCTGTCAAATAGCCGGTATTGCTTGCTGTCTGGACTCTAACACTGGGCTCTATTGGCTAGTTGCCTGGGTTACCTGTGTTACATCTATCTGTTTCTTGTAGTGGAGCATTCCTGACGTTACTCAACAGACTGTGAATTTTGAATAATTCAGTCAAATGTGAAATGCCAGCTGGTTTTTTTGGAGACTATTGATGTCTTCAAGATTGAAAAATAAGCAACTATTCAAAAACTTATTTGCACCAGCTCTGAGTGAAGAAAGCACAAATGAGAGTCACAGGTATTTCAAAGTCAATATTTGCTTGCAATTTGAGCTACTTTTACAGAGGAAAAGAAAACACCTTTATTTCATGAATTTCTAACAGTGGGATTTTAAAAAGTCAGTTACATATAACTATTTACTTATAATTGCAACTGTATGAGAGATTTAATATCTGAATATTGTTAGAGCTAAAATATTGAAGGACTCTTAAAGAAATTAATCTTTGCATATTGTGAACATATGACATGCATTTGAATGATGAGTAGTCTATTCAAATATCCTTTGAAATCTTAAATCCAGTAGAAACAATGTAAAGATGTTTTCTTAATGATAGTTATTTTACACTGGTCTTGCAAGCACTTATATACATTAGTAGTTGTATTGGCTTCAAGGCAACGAATTTTAAATACTTATAATGTGATTGTGCTGCTGCATATCAGCTTGGGGTTATAGCCCCATGCCATTGGCAGTTCCTGTAGTGGTGAGTCTTGCTGCCCATGTGCCAGGGTTGCAGTCATGCAATTACTCAATCTCTCATTCTTCCCCCCTTGTGACAGGGACCTCAAACAAATGAGCTCTTGGCATGGTTGGTGTTCTCAGGACTCATCCCGACATTTTTACAAGGTACTTTCAGAGAACAGATAAAATCTGGCGCTATACATCATGCTGAAAATTGCCAAGTGAACATAAGCATCAGGCTCTAAGCTATACCATAAGAAAACTAAACAAAGTGGAATGGCTCAAAAGACCTCTTTGTGGACAAGTCAGATTTTGAACTTCTGACTCTCTGACACAAGCATCCAACACCATACACAACCTCTTTGTACAAGTCCCAGGAGGAAGATTCTCAAATGCAAAATGATGTGATGTGAGAAGGGATTTTCAAAGCCTTAGAAACCAGACAGGTAAAGGGACTTGAGCTTATCAGACCTTTTTTCCTGCCTTTGAAAATTTCTAAACACCCTTGAATAACGATTTTTTCTGTTAGCTGTCATAGCTGTCACTGATTTTTTCCTTTTTCTTTTCATAGTCCAGTTTATAATGCAGGGCAGTAGCTGATCGTGAAGAACAGACATTATGTTTTCCCTGGAGACCAGGTTTGGAGTCTGCCAGGGCTTGATCTTCTCTGTATCTTTCCTGTCAATAGCAGGACAACTGAGCTGACTCGTAAAATCGCACATATACTTGGCCAGACCAGCTACCCCAATACCTTGTCTCTGACACAGGCGAATTGCAGACATCTGGAGGACAGTGTGTGTCTAAAGCTATATGGTGGTATTTTCCTGATGTACTGCTTTGGTTGCCAGTGACTTTTGTTTCAAGGACTCCGAAGGAAGAGATCTGCTGTATTAGTACTTTTTAGCCCTTAATAAGATTTTCTTCCATGCATCTGAGTAACAATTTTTGAACCCGTGTATACAATGTTTCATGAACATGACTGTAAAGTATCTTTCATATATTTTTGATAAATAAGAGAAATAAATTAAAATAATATTGAACACTGTCTTGTGCTCCTGGCACAGTCTTGATCATTACATTGGTGTCATTTGGCATAAAAATTATTTCTAGTGCTTCATTTGGCACTCTTATTCTTCATCTCATATTGCTGATTTGACTAATGGAGCAGCATTTTAGTGTAAGGCTCTTCAGAAACTGCAGAATTTACAGAACATGGAAAGCCACCTTTCCTACTTTAAGAGCCTACTTCAAGGTAGAACTGAATGTAAAGGCAGATGACAGGATATTGCTGTAGTTTGTAGAGGAGCAAAATGTGTGGGGCTGCAGCCTAGAGAGTATGCCAGAGGCAGGTCCAAGATTTGAAATCAGAGTAGGAGAGCCTGGATGCCCCCATTTGTGCTTGCATTCACCAGCCTACATGTAACAACAATGTAATAATCAGCTGTTGTCTTCAGGTGAGGCTTTAAAATATGTATTCGTCTCAAGAGCCGTTTCTTTGTACAGCCATTCCCACTCCAGTGCAGTTGTCCTGTGTATAATATAGAGTACCACAATTGTAGCTTACCATACAAAGACAGTAATTTAATGGGTATCTATGTGTCTGGTCTATAAAAAGTGTCTGTATATAGTTAATATTTAACCTCCTTATCAGTATGCCTCAATGTTGGTAGACTTGAGAGCACTACTTACCAAAGCCTGCAAACTGTTAATGCACTGAGCCACCCCTGCGTGTCTGTGAGTGGGAAGGTGGGGATGGAATGTGTATCACTGACTAACAATCTGAAGATGGCAGCATTGGGTGAGCTATCACACTTTCTTGGCTGAACAGGACTCTTAAATATGAAATTGTAGTTGTTCCATATGGCAAATTTATAAAAAAAATCAGCTTTTCATTTGAAGGGCTTTTCTTAATGCTATAGTTGGATGGCACAAGTTAGTAGTAGGCAGACGTATTGCCATTTTGTATGTGTTTTATTTGAGCACTGAGAATACAAGTCTTATAAATACTAAAGATTGGCTCTCATCAACAAGTGTTGGCTCATAAATATAACTCCCTTTTATAATAGTAACAATTACAATAATTTTTGAACTAAAATAAAAGAAGCTCCCTCTTTGTGTGCTGCCTGTCCATCAAGGAGGAAGTGGAATTGAGGTCTCCCTGTCTTCTGAACAGGATAACTGTTTACCCTGGACAGCAGGGATTGCTCTTTCCTGTGCCTGTATTACGTCTCTGCCTTCTGCCCCTTCCATTCCCTGGAGTGCATGTCCTCAGGGGAGTGGAAAATGTTTCTCTTCCCTCCCTCTTCTGGCCTATAGATTGGGCAAGTGGGCATTGGGCATTCTCCTGGGAGCAGTGTGACATAGATTTGGTCTTAGGCTGAGAAAGGTCGACATGTGGGGACAAAGTCCTGGCTGCTCTTACAGATCTGTAACAGATAAGCATTAGACTCCCTCTTTTTAGCAGCTATTGCTTCTAAGAATGAAAATGAGCATGATCACTGTTTTATCAGAAGCCAAATCCTGCCATATATCTGTCAAAATGTTCATGTCCTTATAGCTTAAGGACTACTACCTGATGGGTTCCCTTAAGGGAGCTGAGGAGGAGTAGGGGGCAAATTCAAAGATATTAGTGGGATTTAAGTATAAAGCTTAGTAGTTCATTGCTGACAATGTCAGCATGTACAGAATCAGGACGGTGGCCTCATGAAGATTTTTCTGGCAAAATACTTAGGCAGGAAAGTGATGTTTGTACGCTTTGCGGTAGGTCTCTCAGCTTCACTCATCACTCCTACAGTGATACCTTTGTAATTTTGTGTATCTGGCTGTTTGTCCCCGAGACAACATTTTTGGAAACCAGTTGTCTTGGCCTGCTTAGTGGTGACATCGACATGTACTGAAAAATTTTATGCCATCTTGACTTACCTGAGTCAATACCAAAGTCAGAGGTGGAAATTTCTGGTTGTTTTTTTTTTTTTTTTGGTTTGTTTTTTTTTGTTTGTTTGTTTGTTTGTTTTGTTTTTCATTTTGTTTGGTTTGATGTTGTTGTGTTTTCACCTTGCCTCATGGATATCTGTGCCTTTGACTGCTGTGATGGAATCTGACTTAAGACATTTGAGTTTCTGCAACTGTTCCTTTTTCTCAGCTGACTTAGCAGGTTTGGATCAGACACAGATATATGTTTTTATACTTTCTTTTATTACACCCTTCTGCATAGTGCCCTGCTGCATGAATCACTAGCTTTATGGAAACTTTTATGACTTTTATGAATTTCTGAATTTCTAAACATTTGCTGAACTTAAAAGAGCTGTTAATTTATACTCTTTTACATTTAGTACAATACTCAGCCTTGAAGAGTGGGGTATTAAGGAGGAACTGACTGGAAAAAAATCACTGTGTTAGGATCCATTCTTAAGTTATTTGAAAAATTTCAGATTTAGTACAAAATACAGGATTGTTTCTTATCCTAAATTTGTATTTCCTGCAAAGACATGTAAATCTGCTAGGCTCAGTGGAGTTATGTCTCTTTACACAAAACCTGAAATTGTCAGATAATGTAATAAACACACACACACACATATAGGGGTGTGTNTAGAAATATATACTATCTTAATCTTAACTGTTTGATCTAATATCAAAAAGCAATCTTGATGTGCCATAACAAAACCAAACAAAAACTCAGTACCGTTGGAGCAGAAGAGACTGACATCTTCTGCATTTAGTGGACAATGGGTTATCTGTGCTTCTTAAAGCCTTCCTAACATTTAACTTTGTTGGGTGGGTACAGCAAAGTTAGATACCGTAGTGTTATGCTGAGTTAGCACGTCTTTCACAGCTTCTCATCAGTTTTACAGCTCAGATATGTTAACTGATTTGAATGTAGACCTAAAGAACAACTCTAATGGATTGGTCAAATGAACTCATTTAACTGACTATAATTTTCTTTCTGTAATTTAAAAAGCCAAATGCCATATTAGTTCTTTATTTATGACAGAGTAAAATCTAGTGAAGACTAAGGCCTGAACTCCAGAAAGCTCTTAAGTGAATGCGTTTAAGTAAATTCATTCCAACTCAAGACAGAGCTTAAATACCTTGCAGACTTTAAAGTGGTATCATCTTGAGTGTAAAGCTGAGTGCTCTGAACTAGATCTCAGAGATCTTCAGAGATTCTTAGACAGACCAACGGTCTTTTAGGACTTTATTTTAAGGTATCTCCTTTGTTTCAGAAGGTTTCCAAAATCCCTGCAGATTGCTATCAGCGCCTTTGATACCTAAATGATCCTGCCTGTCTGTTCCTAACTAGCCATTCCTGTGAACTGCTTGGTTGCCCAGACAAAAAGCAGAATTTCACATTTTTGTGCAAAGCTCCCTTACTGCAGAACATGGCATTTAAATTACTTGGCGGTAATAATATGCTTTATCTGAGTTTATATTCAAGACAGGTAATTCTGAAGAAGTGGGGCAAGCGAATGAATATGGTACTGATTGTCATTGCTGAAGTGCACGTTTGCAACTACGCTGTACGTATCTGAATGTCTCTATATTTTACAGTGCTATTTTTTTACGATTGAATTTGGCCTTTGCAAGCAAGAAGGACAATTACGTGCTTATGGGGCAGGACTTCTGTCTTCTATTGGAGAATTAAAGGTATGTACCATTAATGCAGAATCAACCTTTAATCTTAGCAAAATAATAGTTGGATATTAATATATTGATTTTCAAATAACAGTTAAAATTATCAGCACAAAAAGCTTATATTTAAAATGTGTCATTGACCTAAAAGCTCTGTTTGAAGTATCAGCTGGCACTTGAAGCATGAAATGGACTTGTAAGGCCTGAAGAACCAAAACAACTGTAAACTAGAAAACTTATTTCTGTTTGAATTTTCATTTCTTGTAAAATGAGGCTCAGGGGTTCTAACAGGTAAGGGTGCCTTGGGCTCCAAAAACTTTGTTTGGATGTGAAGCACATATTTTTAATACCCACAAAAAAGGTTATAAATCAGGCATGATTCTGTTGTAAGTAACCCAGTGTATTTGAATGGATTCATTATCGATATGAAAAAACAACATTCATTGAGGTCCTGATTCAGTAAATTATTCATATTTACAATTAAGGAATGCGTTTAAACTCATGCTAGACTTGCCTGGTGGACAACACATAGAGCCCTATTCTTATAAAGGTGAAAGTGTTTAACCTTGCATGGTGTGAGTAGTTGTAGTGGATCACTTATTGTCTCTTGCTATGCCTAGAGGGAACAAGCAAAAGGTATTTTGTCAAAAGTGTAGTATTTTGGGATGTAATACATCTCTCTGTTGACAAGATGGGAGGGAAGGGTAAAGAGAGGGAGAAGTACTATCTTCAGGGACCCAAATGAACTCTTGGTGACTTTGCACGTAAACATTTGGTTTTAGAAAGCATATACAGAATAGTATTTAAAACTGTATTGCAATGTATCTGTTGTTTATTTGTGCTTAAACATCTTCCCACCTTCTTGGGCTGGCTTTCAGTGATTTACCTGCCAGTTTAATAGAAGTATCTGGGTCTCTTTTTGCTGCTAATCTTTCAGTAGTACAAAAACGGTTGAAGAAAATTACCTTCTCTGGTAGTTTTTCTTTGATTGCATTATTGTTGCTCTAAGTTCTCTGCACACTTCAGCCAAAGAAGTATTCTGTATCTGCCTGGCAATATTTTACACTCACAGTGCAAAGATGGTTAAATGCAAAGAGACCAACATGTCCCACTTGTTTTCCTCTGGCCCAACAAAATTCAGTGCTGAGCCCCAAATTCTGTGCAGTATTCTGCAGAGAATCAGGCCTTTTCTTTAAACTTAGAGGTAAGGTCACTAGGTGATGACCCTGAAAATACCTATCACATCATTTACAAAATCTAAGGACATAAAAAAGAGGAAAGGGATAAGAACATAAAAAGTCTTCTACCATCTGTGTAATAAACAAGCACATTATTCTTGTAAAGTGTACATGTTTTGGTACCACATATTTATGATCCCAGATCTGTATTCTTTGCTCAGCAATAATCTCAGAGTATAAATGCAAAAAATAATACTTTTGAAAAGCAACAGTAAAAATTAAATAATCTGCACATTAATGTACTGTTTTGATCTGCTTCAAAGGTATGGCCATATATACACATCATGGTAATTTTGCCATAAATCAATAATATTATATACTTTTCTATTACACTACGTATATATTTTTGTAGATATGATGCCAGGAGGGACTATTGGTTTGACCTCTTGTGTATCATAAGATATGAAATTTCACCAGATTGTGCATGTGCTTAGGGATTTAAATTATACATTTTTGTTACTGAGAAACTAAGCATTTGTGTCCTGTGGGAACAGGACAGCACCATACCACAAGTAGACAGTCTCCATGAAGGGACTGATGAGGTGAGGAATATCCAGAAAGCCTTTGTGGGACTGTGCTCCAGGGTAGAAAAGATGGTAAAAGGTAAGGGAAATAATGCAAAAAACGACTAAGTTTTCTGCTAAAATGACCATGGGAGAAGCCATTTCTAGACCACAAGCCTGACACGAGTGTGCTTCTTGTCAACATGATACATCAGGCAAGTGCTTAGGAAGGAGAATGTCTGGGAACCTGTGACTGTGGTGCACAGCCTTGCATCAAGCCATTGCCAGTCTCTGCTGTTTCCTGGGAAAGCAACCTCCCTTACCACCCTTTTCTCTTAGCACCTATTGGGAGGGAAAATTTCTTCCATGACCTGAGGGTGTCTGAAAAACTGTGTTAATAGACTGTTCTTGAGATCCTGATTATATCAATATCCCAATCACAGTCAAAATCCTGTTGAGTGGCAGCAACTGTTCTGCAAATTATGACAATACTGGCTATTTCGGTGGTGAGTGGGAAGACTCAGATTGCATGCCCATGAAGTCTCACCCTCTTAGGTGCAACACCCGTACTTCTCATAGGTGTCAGAGTGAAAGTGTTTCAGAAATAATTACTGCCATTCTTAAGACAGGGGTGATTGTGGGCCCACGGTCACTTCTATGAAGTTCAAATACTTAAGTATTCTGGCCACAAGAAAGGTGAATATCATTGCAATGATGAATTTTGCTACCTTGACTTTATGGAGTCATGAAGTCATACAATAGTTTAGATTGGAAAAGGCCTTTAAGATCCTCAACTCCAACAGTCAACCCAGCACTGCCAAGTACCATTAAGCCATGTCCTCAAGTCCCATATCCGCACATCTTTTAAATACCTCCAGAGCTGGTGACTCAACCACTTTCCTGGGCAGCCTTTTCCAATATTTGACAACCATTTCAGTGAAAAAAAATTATCCAATATCCAATCCTAATGTCTAAACCTTCCCTGGCACAACTTGAGGCCATTTCCACTTGTCCTCTCACTTGTTATTCAGGAAAAGAGACTGTCCCTCACCTCACCACAACCTCCTGTCAGGTAGTTGTAGAGAGCAATAAGGTCTCCCCTGAGCCTCCTTTTCTCCAGGCTACCCCAGCTGTCTCAGCTGCTCCTCACAGGACTTGTGCTCCAGGCCCTTCAGCAGCTTCATTGCCTTTCTCTGGATGCTCCAGCACTTCAATATCTTTCTTGTAGTGAGGGACCCAAAACTGAATGCAGGACTCAGGGTGCAGCCTCAGTGCCGAATACAAGGGGACCATCACTGCCCTGGTCCTGCTGGCCACACTATTGCTGATACAATCTAGGATGCCACTGGCCTTCTTGGCCACCTGGGCACACTGATGGCTCATGCTGAACTGCTGTTGACCAGTACTCCCAGGTCCTTTTCTGCTGGGCTGCTTTCCAGTCACTCTTCCCCAGCCTGTAGCTCTGCGTGGGATTGTTGCAACTCAAGTGCAGGACCTGACACTTGGCCTTGTTGAAGTTCAACTATTGGTCTTGGCCCATTGATCCATCCTGTCCAGATCCCTCTTCTGTTTTCCTGTCCTCCAGCAGAACAATACTCATGCTCAGCTTGGTCTTATCTCCAAATTTACTCAAGACTGCAAAGGCGTTTGTTATTAATATGCTTTCGTGAGCAAGAAGAAAAGCCGTTCTCCAGCTGCCATCCCTATCGGCTCTCTTTTCAATGCAGCAGTATTCACAGGAAATAGCATGGTCACCAACTTTATGCATAATTTCTAGAAATAAAGGAGTCATGCTGTTCGCAGGGTGGAAATGGCCAGCAGCATTTGGGCCTTTCAGTGGAGTGAACGGTTTGTTCAGTCTTCCCTGTTTCTATATTACACTGCTCCACTCTGCAAATCTAGTCAACAGCTTCAGTAGCAAAGAACTGTAAAAGCTAGAGAAATATGGGCAGCAGCCTATCAATATAGGATTCCCTGCAAATCTTTTGCCCCACTATGTATTTAGACTAAAAAAGTGCAGATACAGATACTGAAAAATGCATCTCCTGATGTGCACGCTGTGGAAACATCAAGTAAAAAAAAAATTAAAAGCACAACAAAATAAGGAGAAAGAGAAGATTAAAAATGACGCCTGAGGGGAAACGAATAATACAGTAAGTAGTTATAAAATGTTCTGCCTAATATAGTCAGGTTAACTCTAGCTAACACTATTACACAGTATGTATTTGGGGCTTAGAGATAAGGTGGAAATAATGTACATTTCAATTATTAAAACTATTTCTAAAAGGCAGTTCAAATGTCTTTGGAAACTTTAATCCATTTACTTTGTATGATGGTCTCTTGAACTCCTTCATTAAAGGAGTCTCCTATCAACTTCAGTTGGCTGTAGATCAAGTTATATATCCCTGTTGTATGCTTCCATATTAAACGGAGAGGTAGTCTTCAAATCTTTCTGTCTAAATTTTTAAAGTCAAATACAATATCCAATTTTGTTATTTTGTTTTAATGATAATTTATTTTAAGAAGAGCCAGGATTAGCCTTTATAACTAGAAAGATTCAAAGGCAAATTTTGTCTCTATTTTCTGAAGAGGATGAAGAAAACAACTCCTGGATCCCAGATGCTCATTTTAGTACTCTTTAGGAAACCTTTTCCTTATTTTTCTAGACAATATATGAAATTATACTGCTGAAGAAAAATTTCTGGTAATATCAGAATTTGCAACTTAGGTTGTAGATAAACAGCAAAACATTTAAGAGCAGGTTTTCCAAGACTGTTATGTACTCTCTCTATAATAACAAGGTGATAAAATCAGTACTGGTACACACACAGCTTCTCACCTGTGTTCTTATTCTGCCCTCCTGTACTCCTCAGACAGCGCAGTATTTATAGCTCATCTCAAGTTTTCCCCTTGGTGGCTGAAGATTTTACTTTTTGGGGTTTGTTTTGTTTATTTTTTCTCAGTTCTGAAAAGCTGGAAGTTGTATTATTATACTCCATTTTTTGTACTCAAAGGAGAAATTACAAGACAAAACTCTTTTTTCAAGTGTCAGTGATAGTGGTCACTTAAGAAATGATTCACAGTTGTGCAGTGTATAAATGCTGTCTGACATGTGCCAGTATTTCTGACCAGCTGCCACTGCAGAAACATGTAAGGCTTCTTTGGAGTCTGTGCTATATCGTCCATCTTCTGTACAATGCCTCAGACAACCTAGACCCTAGAGACCTGTGGTTAGGTACTTCAATCACTCTTTTAACCTTTGGTTTAGCAGGCAGTGGAGGCATTTATTTTTTGTCATTCTTATTTTCACTATGGGTAATTGTCTGATTCTTAAGCTGTCCAGTTGTCTTGATACGGCTGATTTTCCTGAGAATGAGTGATGATTCATTTGGAAATTTCACTCCAAATTCTTACTTCTCAAACCAAAGAAGAATCACCTATAGTTTTATTGGCACAAGCAGTATGATATGTATGAATGGGCCATTAGAATATGTTATCAGAGATCCACAAGACAGTATGATGCTCTATTTTACCAAAACCTATTTTCTGTATGATTGTTAGCCCTGACATCATATTGGAGGTGGATAACGAAAGAGGTTTCTGATGGAGAAATCTGTATTGGGTATTTAATAATTTGAGTTCACTGAAGAGCTGAATGTCCAACCAAACCATAAATGAATAGCATGTATTTTAAAAATACACAAGCGTGAACTTGAAAGCTTTTGGACTCACCAGAAAAAGTGTTTTTTTTGAGATGATGTACTTCATAATGTTGAGAGTGCCAATGACCAACATTCAGAGTGCTGTAATGTTTCTGAAAAGTGCTTTGGTGGGCTTCGAGTCAGTGTCTTGACCATTCTAGTTCACACTAGACAGTTTATGGTCTCTGAAGGTTTGCCTGCAAGTTCAGTTCAGTTGCTGAACTCTGGCATTACTGGTGTTACTTATTGACGCAATAGCAGATGTTACAGATGCTGGGCTGCAGAATTTGAAAACACCATCCAGACTTGCACAGATGGAAACATTGCTTTGGTAGCCATGGCAGTGCCTACTTGATCCAAGAGCCAAAGACCCTGTCCTAGAAGGGACAGAGGTGTCTTGAGGGAGAATTCACCAGAATTTAGGCACTTTGTTCCCAAACTGCAATCCTAAGAATAACTGATCAGTTGTCACCTAACTCTGAAGGAATGTCTGAATTCTTTACCCTTCCTTTCCAGGTGGCATGTTTTCTGGTGTCCTCACATCCCAGTCTGTGCAAAATTGCTTTGTGAAGCAGCAGCTCTACTCATGTATAAACTAAACTGGAATCGAGAAAGTATGAGTCATTTAATGTGGATAATCTGAGGAAAAGAGCTAGAAAGGCTTTCTCAGAGGACATCCCTGTGATAACCAATCAACTTTTCCTCCTCCTTAGACTCTCTCCCTTTATAAAATTAGGGCTTGGTGATTAGAGCAATTGTTCACGAGGTAGGAGCACCAGGCTGAATCCCTTCTCACCTCTGATGGTTTCAGTTCCAAGGACTAGGCTTGGCCCAGCAGAGGCCATTAGTCAGTAGAGAAGACAACTCTGTCACCCTTTCTGCTGAAACTTTCACAGTACAGGAAAGGATCCATGAGCCAGAAGTGGTCACCTACTGAGTCAGTTCCTAAGAAATCACGGCCTGGATCATAGTCTTGATTTCCCTGCATAGGGCTTCTTTCAGTCCACTCAGAGTTTTAAAACTTTGTTCTTTAGACATTTGAGGCATCAAGTCTCACCCAGAAGTACAAAGGCACATTAAAAGGAGTTTTTTTTTATTTATAGTTAATGTCCCAGGGAATCTGTTATAATTCCCAGTGAAGAAAAACAAATTAATTTTGATAGAAGGAGGTAAATGCCTAAATTTACAAGCATTCAGCTGCATCATGGTTCTGCAAAGAGAAAGTGTTAACAGGGATATAGGCAGGGGTCTAATAAGGTAAGCTTGATCCTGCAATCCATTTAGAAGAGAATGCTCATTGACAGACCATTTTTAATATTTGTTTTCAAACCTGTTCAACTGATGACTGGTTAGAAACAGCAAACTTTGTGTGAAGGAAAAGATACATGTACTAAAGAAAGGTAATTCTCTGACATCTTATGATTCCATGCATTAATTTTTCATGTATTTATTTTTGGAGAGAGAGGAGGTGGGAGGAAGAGGCTCTTGTTCCAGTTTTCTGTCCTGTTATTTGGAGACTGCAGGTTGAGACCATGTGATATTTTCAGTGCCTTTCACAGGGATTTAGGAACAAGCATAAGCAAGAGCATAGATAAAAGTTGTGGTGAATACCTTAAGGTTAATACCTTACTCTGCTATAAGGAATGTCCATGCAGATAGAAAGTAAAGAAATCAGAGGCACCTTTGGACCTCAGGGATCTGCTTCCTTCCTGTCATTTCTTTATGCTTTTCATGCATGTCTTCACTATGTATAGATATCAGGGGACTAAAGAAGGTTTAAAGGTGACCTAAATATGCTCTCCTTCCTTACCTTGTACTGCTGTAACAGAGCACTGAGAATGAAAATATGTATGCTCTAGAAGATAAGGTAGATCCAAAAGCTAACATCAGTATTTGAGTCAAAAGGGGAGCTAGAAAAGATTGTGTGGAAAAATGCCTAAGTACCTGATTTTCAGTTTTGAAACCTGTGTCCTTTCTAGTGGCTTGTGCAAGTCATTTAAAGAGAAAGGCTAATCAGAAGTCTCTGCTCTGGGTAGCAGCATTTGGTGCCTTGTCTGCCCTGTGTCTATCCTGTACTTATCTGTGTCTGTTTGTTTAGTATTTATTTTTTCTTTGCAGTACTATATGGAGCATTATTGCTCAGGTGTATGTGGCAGAAGGGTAATTCATTTCATCATCATGCAATACACTGGCATTATTTAATGGATTTTCAGATATATAGTTTCACTTTCACTGTCAGGAAAATAGTATATGATTTTGGCCTGAAAAGGTAGAGCACAGATTATATGAACAGTTTGGTGAGGCTCAATTTACCCACCAAGACAATGATGAATTCTGCCAGTTAAATGACATTTTGGGGACATACATATTTGCAGTTGTATAGATAATTTTTCAAAAATGGTTATTTGATGACTTTCGTGTTTCCAGCTGAACATTTAGGCTTATATGTCTTCATGCCAGGTGCATTTCTAATCTCCTATTTATTACTTCTCTATTAGGGGGAAAAAATTCTTTGATAGTAAGAGCTTTTTTAAGTAGCAAATTCACAATGTTCACTGTTCAAACTGAAAAAAACACTATGTAAAACAAGAGGGGCTACCAGCTAGTGGGAAACATGCAGCACTGTGATATGAAAGCTGTATGTATGAGCAGTTGTATCTAGATGAACAGCAATATCAAAATACAGTTTAACAGATCCTGTGGTATATTTTGCAGCATGCTCTCTCTGACAAGGCCAATGTGAAAACATTCGATCCAAAGACAACCTGTTTGCAAGAATGCCTTATCACTACTTTCCAGGAGGCTTACTTTGTTTCAGAAAGTTTTGAAGAAGCCAAAGAAAAGATGAGGTGAATTATTTCCCCTGACTCAAAAATCTAATTTTCTCTTCTTTAGCAGTTGAAAAAAAAGAAAGTATGTTAATTTTCTTTTTTCTTTCAGGGACTTTGCCAAATCAATCAATCGTCCCTTCTCTGTGTATTTCAATCCATATACACAAAGCATTGAGATTCTGAAGGATACCAGGAGTATAGAAAATGTTGTCCAAGACCTCCGCAGTGATCTGAACACTGTATGTGATGCTTTAAGCAAAATGAACAGATATTTAGGGATTTGATGTGTTTGGCGCTGTCAGTTGCTTTCTGTAGCCAGTTACATCACATGAGATGGCTAACTTCTCAAGCCCACCAGTTTTCCCTCTACAGCTTGGCCTGTGTCTTGCATTGTTGTGTAGTTCTGTCTAATTGTAATGTGCAGACAAACCAAGGCAATGCTAATTTGTAAATGCAACATGGAATGTGGCAGAATATAATCAATTCCTCAACACAATCTCATGTACAAGTATACCATGAAAAATTTTCCTGGCAATGGTTTTGTTTCCATCAGGTGATTCACTTCAGTGTTTAAGAAATGGTGTTGCTGATTTCATTAAGTCGGAGTTTGTTTCTTTGTAATCTCTTTCCTTCCATAAGAATCCAGAAAAAATTATTTACAACATTTTAATTTTCTTTGTAAGAGACTCTGTATTTCTTCTTGTAGTGATAAAGACACTGTTTTGTCCATATATCTGTAACAGAACTGAGTGTCTCTTGTAACTGAACAATGCAATTTATATACCAGTGCTGAGATCAGGAAGGCTATGTATTGGTACTAAAAGGTCTGCAGAGATTACACATTATGAGAACTCTCAACTGGCAAAAGTTCAATGTGGCTGAGTAATTGCAACACAATAAAAAAAGAAACCTCTGACAATTCACATGGAAGGGTAGTTCTGGTTCACATGTTACCTGTGACAGTCCTGAGTGTGTTGCTTCTGCAAGTGCTATCTGGGAATAAGATAATTCTACACTCCCTTCTACATCATTGTGTGCCTTCTTCATTCCCATGTCTTTTGAACATACTGATCTTGCATTTCATGCATAATTTACCTTTCCTCATTATTCCTCATTCAACCTTGACTTGGCTATGCATGACTGGGTCTACGTTGTATCAGTATCAGAACATATGAAAGGGTGAATATGGAAGTTGTTACTGAATCATATTAATCATATTAAAATGATTTTCGGTTAGTAGAATACTTGTGGAGTGATTAAATTATAGAGACACCCAAGCTGCCTTGCATGTATCAGATGGATACAGGTAATGTCTGAGTTAATAAACTCCAAGTTGTCAAGCTCTGACAGAAGTACAAGCTCTGTCTGGGGAGCACAGTGCAGAAATATTTGAGCTGGCTCTTATCTGCAAGCGATAATTATGCATGTCTTTCCTTTATCTGGGTTATTCTATTCTCCTATTAGCCAAGATAATGGAGAGTTGACTATATTGCATGGACCCTTCTTAATGGAAACCACATGGCTTATGCAGATCATGTCAATACGGGTGAAAGTGTCACAGCGTGTCTACATATATGGAAAACAGTTATCTATTGAAGCTGCTCTCCCAGATGAAAGAGTCATGCAGAGATTGTTAAGTGTTGCTAGGAATTTCAGCATAAAAAGAGCACCACTTGATAGTACCAGTGTATCCTTCAATAAGAGGCAATTTATAAGGATAATTTTCACAGGGAAATCTGCCACCTCCTCAAAGATAACTATGAGATAACAGAAAGGCTCTTTTCTCTGGATGGTCCCTGCTGCATTCTAATGCTGCTGTTAATAGGGTGTGGAAAAATTTAGTTTTAGATTTAGTTTTAGATTTAACTGTGACTGCCATTGGTACAAATGAAGAACTGTTGAATTATCCCATGGGGATCAGCATGCCAGAGGAGTTTTTAACCTCCCAACATTAGTGTGGACTGTTAACTACCACTTATCACAGAGGAATTGCTGGCAACCTTAGCAGGAAGGTTTCTGCCTCTTTCTTTCCGTGAAATCTGATGAACTCCATGTAGCCCTTTCAGGAGAAAATGGATTCAGATTTGCTTTAAATGGTCTGAAAAAAATCATTGTACAAGAAATGCATCTTATTTGATTCAAGAATTGACAAAGTATTGTTGCTTGTTTAAGTAAAATAAAGCCACAAAGATCCAAGGCGTACAAAGTTACCAAGGCTTTCCCTTGAATCAGAACTATGCAGGAAACCTTTAAATACTTACAATATCTGGATTTGTACTTGACTTTTCTGAATAGCTTAAAGTAAGAATTCCACAATAGTAAAACAATAGAAGCATATCTTTGTTTTGTTTTGTGCTGTTAGCAAGTAAATCTTATTATGGATTAGGGAGAAACCCTTGAAATCCAATAGTCATTTTAGGACTAATGATGGCAAGGAAACTGTCTACAGTGAAGATATAATGTCAATGAAACAGAACATTGTCAAAGGATAATGGGCTCCTGCTGCTAGATATATGCTTAATCCAATGATTTTATTTCTATTATACAACATGATTAAAAATAAATTAACTATAATGGGCTAAGGAATAACAGTGATTTAGAGACACAATCACTCATTGTTCTTACATAGCAAAGCAGCCTTCTTACAGGCTGCAGAGCAAACTGACTTTGGGCTTCAGCCAGTCAGGAGTCAGGACTGGGAAGGAATGCTTTAGAAAGTGCACTGTTGCACTTTTATGAATCAAATCGTTTCAGTTTAGCTGAAATTCTTCCCTGCAGTTTTTATTAGCAAATTAAGATCAGCCATGCAGCAATCTCCTTGGATGACAAGCTCATTTTAGGCATAATGAGGGAATTATTGACAGTTATCAAATTACGCTAACATTTCATTTAGAATAGGCCATATTTATCTAAGGTGCTTGTTTAGCTTTAGTGAGCTGGACTCTGGAAATTGGACTTCTGGCTTAGTCTCATTTATTTCCTGTGTAATTCTGAACTGATGCTTTATGGGTGTGATATATATGCACTTACTTTGCCTGCACAGAGTAAATGGGCCCCAGCTTAATGAATGTAAAGCATTGCAGTGTTTACTACCATGCAAAGTCTAAAATGAAAAACAACACTCTGAGACATGGCAGCAAATACAAATACCAAGTTTCATTTGCCAACCGAGACATAGTTCATGCATTTCATTTAATTTGCTCGATAGAGGAGGTGGAATAGGGAAGGTATTAACACAATATATTGCGTTTTCTGTCTCCACTCTTCAAGACCTGTTGGGAATCCTGTTTGAAGTTTGGCTCCAAAAATGCACTTTCATGAAATAAGGTGTCTTTTCCTTTCTTCTTGTCATGGTATCGTAATGTGACAGAGAAAATTCCAGAAATTTACTGTACTTAATGTGTATCTACTGATGCGCTGTAATGGATTACAGAAAAAAGTTTCACGTCTTTGAAAGGACAGCCTGGCTCAGAGAGCTAAAGCTGCTGAAGACTTTCACCTACAGGCTGCTGGTACAAATCCAGCCCAGTCAGCAGTTACTGAAAGCTATCACCAGCCAGCAGCAGCCTGGCTTCTGTGTGATGAACTGGGAAGCTGTGATTGCTTAGTTTGGAGTAGAGGAGACTGAGGGGAGTCATGATAACCTTTTTCAAACACATAGAAATAGCTGCAAAATGGAAGGGACAAGCTGTTCTCCAGCCTCAAGAACTAATGGACTTCAGTTGCAGG
Organism: Scytalopus superciliaris; assembly: GCA_013400415.1. Classification (NCBI taxonomy): domain Eukaryota; kingdom Metazoa; phylum Chordata; class Aves; order Passeriformes; family Rhinocryptidae; genus Scytalopus; species Scytalopus superciliaris. Next base: position 294,622 of record VXBX01002842.1, read on the forward strand.
AAAGGAACATTCAGTTATGTAACAGTGAAACGTGAGGGACAGATTGCCTGGGGAGACAGCAGAGCCTCCACAATTTTTTAAGTGAGCAGGTTAGGCTGCTATCTCTCAGGAAAGATGCTGACACAGTCAGTCCCATCTTGAGACCAGAGGATGTCTCGAAGTTCCTTAGAGCAACATTTTGAAGTCCCTTAGAGCAACAGCTTGAAAAAGGCTTCAGACGGCTCGTAAGAGCAGTAAAGGTCAACAGCCACCACTGTGGAGCATTTATACGTCACCTGCACTTCTGCATCCTCCTTCAATCTGTGACCAACCCCAAAGGGTGGTTCTTCATATTTCCATCTTCCCTTAGGGAATGAATAGGATCCATGGTCAGAGTGTAGCCCTAAATGCTGACTATGGTGCCCTATTTTAAGTTCATCAGCCATTTGAGAGAGCTGTCTCTGTGACTTACCTGCTAGTTACAGCTGCCCAGAGGCAGAAGACGGAGGTGCAACCAGCATTTGTGGTTTTTGCAAACAAGGTTTAAATCCATTTAACTTTATAAACAAAATAGAAATGCATGTTTTGTCTTATCTGTGCCTGCACTTGGGCTGTCAGGAAGACTGTACTTCCTTGAATAATCTAGAGAACTGGGAGCTCTTCCAAGCTGCTGAATTTGAGTGGTCCAGCCAGACATCAGTCTTGTGTCTTGAAATACGGGGACAAAGCAGCCTGTTCTCCCTAAATCCCCTGATTTCCAAGGAAAAGAAACCCTCTGGTGGGGTCCAGAAGGGAACTTTGGTTTAGGCCCAAGCTCCCAGGAAAACTGGAACTGCACCTGCTGTCCAGCCTGGTGTCACTTTACAGGCTGATTAGATAGTGCAATGCTTGTCCACTCAGAGAATCAGTTTTCCCAACCTGAAAACTTCTCTTCTTGTTTCACCAGACAGTCTATGCCTTTGTAGATATATGACAGCTTCCCTTCTATCTCAGCAGGAACCATGATCATATTTCCAAATAATTTGTGAAGAGTGTAATTCTTCTATTTTTATGTAATGGTTGTGCTCTGTGATATCGATCACTTCAAACTGGAGATGTTCCACAGACAAATTCTTGCCTTCTCAGTGAAGAGTTGGACAGCAAGAACCAATTTCTCTTCTTGGCTTCAAAGGGTATTTGCAATAGGACACTAAGAGAAATGTTCTCGTTATACTAGCAAATATTTATTAGAAATGAGTCCCTCTAGTTGACATAGTGAAGGCTGTAGAGATGTCCTTGGCATCCTTGTTGGCAATTTCCTGTAAGTTAACTGAGCTTGAAGGGTAAACTCTGTTCTCAGTTGAAATGCTCCATGAAACTTCCGTTGTTTCATTTTGTATCTGGTCCTAGAGAAAAGGTGAGTAAACACAACACAATCAGATCTCAGTGATGTCTATTCAAAACAACTACATTTAGTTTAAAAAAGCCCTCTAAACAGAGTAAGAATTCTTTGCTAATAGCTGAGGTAAGGTAAGACTAAAAATAGGTGTTGGCATCTTCTTGGAATTGGGCCTGGAGTGGACTATTCAGGTGGAAAAAGTGGAAATGGCTATATAGTCATGTACTTAAAAATGCAGGTGGATGATGGATATTCTGGTGGACATTTTCTTTATGTAGTCTGAAATCTCAAATGTCCAGGAAAAATTATGAAGAAGCTGCTGTTGCCACACTTCACCTTTGGAGGTACAGAGTTGAGTTTGCAGGAAGAGGTAGATTTCAGTCTGTGTTAAACTTGTACATGACCTGAAGCACAACCCAAATACGCCTACATGACTGGCTTCTGTGTGAGCTCCAGCATGAATACAGTCCTGATAATAGAGCGGCAATAAAGCACTCTAGAGCCAAACAGCCCTACTTCCCCACAGAAGAAAAAGTGAGTGATTTGAGACCAGCATGACACAAAGGAAATCACTGTCATTTCCTATTAAACCTTTAGGAATATGCTACTATTTTATTTTTTTCATAGGGGTTGTAAAGAGATATGTTAATTATGGAATGGTTAATGCTCTTAGCATTTTCTGCCTTAAGCTTTTCTAGTTGCCACCAAATTCCCCACCTAGTCTTGCTGCTTTACATGTGAGTAGAGTAATGCTGATGGTGTGATGCTGCCATTTCCAAGGCTTGACAATTGATGGGTACACCCAGTGCTAACCTCCCTCTCTGCAGTGAATTGCAAACCTCAGAGGTGTGAATAAGGCCAGTTAATAAATGATTTTGAGGTTATACACACAGTGGATTTGCCACTCTAGCAGAATTTGTCAAGGGGATCAATCTGAGTTCCCTTTTAGTGATAACCCCTTGATAGGTCATTTGCCTGTAGAGTTATCAGATGGGAACCAGGGAGCCAAAATCTCAACTGCTGCAAATTCAGCACATGTTAAAAGAGGCATATTAGTGCCAGCATCAATCAGTTCAATTAGAAGTAGCTCAAAATAGATTTCATACTTGCTGGACTGAAAGGCTACATTTTGCCTGCAGGTTCCAACCCAGCCACTGGTTTCTGAGATAGATCCATGTCGGCTGGAGCAGGAGCTGGAACCATAAGTCAGGCATGCAAAGCCTGTTCCTTAATTCATTTGCAGGCATTTTTAAAAACAAAATATCTCCAGAATAAAAATGCACTGTGCAGAAAGTGTGGAGGCAACATGGTCTCATTCATTGCTTCCTCCCAGTGCTGGTCAGCACAGTTCATGCATCCAAGGGAAGACTCTTGGCCTGCAGTAATTGACAGGCAGGAGTCACCTGAGCCCCAGAGAAGAGTTCCCACTCCAAGCTGCTCCTGTGGCCTCAGATAGCCACTATTTGTCTTCTGTGACTTGAGTAGCAACTCATCAGCTTTTGTCTGTGCCTGTCTGTGTAGTGGGATCAATTAACACATGCTTCTGCTTTAAAGAAGTCCTCCCGCAGAAGCTCTGCTGTGCAGAGGTGGGCAGCCTTGTGCAGGTCTGCACATGAGTACAGTGTGGTAGTGCACAGGTCTGTCTGAGGGAGTAAGCCCAACATCACTGCTCCAGGACAGTCAGGGCTCTTGGGGGTGCCAGTACAATCTTCCTTGCCCCATTTCAGGGCAGAATTACTTTAGATAGCTTGTTTAGTAAGCCTAACTCTTGGGGCTGTTAAAAGTCAGTGGCTCCCCCAGACTTACAAGGAAAGGGCTGGGGCAACCATGTGGTACCTGTGGGCAAATACTGATTTTCTCATCACAATGTCAGCACAAAATCTGGCATACAGATGACATGGGGTTCATGTTAATTCAGCTTTGTTATGCCATCTCTCAAAAAGTTCAGGAGAAACTAAAGATTGTCTGTTTGCAGATGGATAGGCCTAAGGGCCTCTATATATTATGTTTTCCTGCCATTACCTTATTTCCAAAGGGGAGGAAGAGCACTGTATTCATGAATGCTATGTAAAAGCTGGTGCATTTTCACTGAGCTTGGTTTGTCAAAGTTGGGAATGAAAACGTGGTTAGAGGGAGCGAATTAAACCTCAAATGTAATGCCTCTGATTTGCAGAAGGGAAAGGGGAAGTGCTAAGTGAATATAGGAAATTGCAGCATTATGCATTGTAAGAGCAATTCTTTCCATCCTTGTAGCTAATGGACTGAACAGAAAGTGAACAATTTATTTCATACTATGATTCACCAACACTCTGACAGGGTTTCCAATTCTGAGCTCAGTTTCATGTTCAGCTCCCTGTTTACTACTAAAATAGTACAATTATCTGTCTATCTCTTACATTTTATAAACAGGCAAAGCTGCAATATCAGGAAAGAATAAAAATAACTGTATAAATCCTGGATGTTTAAGGCTGGAGGGAAGGGAAATGAAGCAAGTGTTATCTTTCCTGCAGTCTATTGAAACATTCCTCTAAAAATAAATTCCAAGGGAAAATAGGTCCAAAAGAAAAATGCTAATGGAACTCAGTTTTCAATTTCTGTTAATGTTTCCCCCATCCAGGTTTGTGAAACGAAATCACAAAAAACTTCTCGTTTGAGTCCACTTGTCAAATTGTCAATAGTAAAGTAGCCAGAACTGTTACAGCTGAATTGGTCACATAAAACTCTAGTGAAAAAGGGATGCTTCTCCCAAAGGCATTTGGTAAATGTGCTAAGCTGCTTTACAAGACAGGATGACATTTTTCTGCCTTTAACCCCGGTTTTATTGAGAACAGAAATCACTTGGACTATGAGGAGTTTCAGTTTTTAAACTGGAAATGATTGTGAGCCAGCCCTGACTGCACTCATCTCTTGCTTATCGTAACAGTGTGTTTGAATGGAACAGCTTCCCAGAAGAGCGTAATCAGTTTCTTGTGAAGTTTGACTATTTCTGATGTATTAGTGTTTATCAGGGTTATTTCAAAGGAGATTCTGGACAAATATATTGTAAAAGGGAAATCCCTGTCCCAAATTATAAATTCTGTAGAGCTTTTAAAAACCAGTGAGAGTCAGTGGGTTCAGTGGAAGAAGGTTATGGCTATAAAGATGGATATGAAAGCTATTAATAAGGGCAACAAGCTGAACAGTTGAGAATTTAGGAGTCTTATTTTTAATTGCATAGGTAAAATGGAAAAAAAAAATACTAGAGGTCAGTAACAGCAATTACCTGTTGCAGCCCCTTCTGCTAGATAGTGGTGAGATTGTCCCTTCACTGAAGAACCTGAGACTACTCCTTATGCTTAGTATAAAACACAAGTATAAAATTGATGCTAAAAATGTTGCTAGTCTGAGAGCCACTTAAATTGATGATGACAGCAGTAGCAGTCATCAGTGTGGGTGCTGAAATCTGGGATCTGGCTGAAGAGGTAGGGTGGGCAGCGATGGAAACCTGCCCTTGTTGGGAATGGCTTCAGTGCACCTGAAGAGTATGACTTTCATAGCACCATTTTGCACATTGTTCCTGGAGATACAAGGGGGAACTCTGCATAGCAGAGGGCAAGTATCTGCTTTTTCCCTATAGATAGAGTGTTAAAAGGATAGAAGGTCCTACATGGTTTCAGTAGAAGAGAGGTTTAAGATTAGCAATAGCAAAAGAGTTACCTAATCTTAACCTATTAAGGAAAAAAAAATATTTATTATAAAGAATTCTTTTAAATCCTTAAAAATTCCTTATAAGTCCTAAGCTATGAGTACCTTTGTCCATGCACAAGAGGAGAATCCTCAGTTCTAGAACTGTCTCCTTCAGTGATGCTGGCATAGGGGTGCTGGTTTAAATGTCTGCTAAGTCTCTGAGTGATTTTACTGCTGCCCCTTCTGGAAGCAGTGCACTGGGCCTGGGTTTGCTGGACAAGCCAGCAGTGCTGACTTCATGCATGGATTTTGCAGTGGTACAATTAATCTGCTCCCTGTAAAACAGGGAAACGCAGCATTCTCTTTGGATTATAGGACAACAAGGACAAGTTAGTCTTGTGAGGTTTACTACAGGATGAAAAGAAACATAACCTGTGAGTGCTTTTTTCTGTTAGTCCTGGTTAGTTCCTGCAAATATACCTTTACTAGGTGCCTCCCTTCGGTTGGATGGCTCTCACTCCATATCTTTCTGATCATAGCAAGTTCTAGGCAAACCTTGACAGTGGTCTGAATTTAAGTGAAATGTGCCGTTTTGTTAGCTCTGGAATAAATCACATATCTGGAGAAGCAGGAGGAATCTGCCCAGAGAGTTACCATGCTGTGCGGGTCCTTAGCAGTAACACTTTGAGCTAAAAAGTATGGATCATGGTAGCTCCAGGGCTGTCTGGGCAGAATTTGCACAGAATTGTTGATGTGACTAAGGAGCTACAGCAGATTTCTCTGGATTTCCTTAAACTCTTGAGTTCTGCTTTCTACTGGGCACAACATAAAGGAAAGAAACCACCAACTGGGAAAAAATGTTTTCCCCTCTGTTGGTAAGCAACTGGTGCCAACAGAAAACTTCCCTTTCCAGCATCAGCAAGTTCATGAGAGTGACTGCTCCACTTCCAGCCTTCCTGGCACTCTCCCCTCAGAAGTTGTTGTAGACAGCATTTGTTCCCTGTGATTCCCTCTTGCAACTTTATTTTCAGTTGCCTGTAGCACTACATCATGGTGAAACATGGCTTGGATTTCCTTTTCAGAAGATGGCTTCATCTTTGGTACCGCAGAAAGGGCCCTTCTTCCTTGCAGATTCCTCAAAAAATATTTTTTTGTGAGATGTCAATACATCTACTTTCACACATTTGCCTAAGTGCTTCACTATTGGACATGCCACAGTTCTGGGACCTGTAAACCCCTAAACAGAAACTAACCTATTGTGGTCTTTTTTAGAAGGTTAAAGCAAATAAGCAAGCTGATATTTTACTGCCCTCTTTCCCTTCTGTGTTTGAATTGCCATTTGCCCTAATTAATCTTGTGTGTGGCTCCTCAGTTAGGCAATACAGTTTTTCAGTGTGTGTAGGCATGTATGTGTAAATTAAAAAGAGGCCAGATTATTTTCTGAGCAGATTTTTCCATGGTCATGTAATCGGTGCCCAGGGTTCTGGAAGGCTGCATGTGTGGTTCTCATGCAGAAAACAGAGCAAACATAACGTAACTAACCCATATTGACTAGCAGATGCCTCAAAGTGTTCAGGGCTTGTAGTAAACTACTGTTTTCTTTGGTCTGTCTCCACTCTGCCTTCTGATGCTTTTCCCCTTGATGCCCTGTGACCTCGCTGCAAATGCGATGCCTTCTGCTCAGTGCTCATGGACAGATGGACGATGGTGCCAACAAGGGATCTCAGGAGTCAGTCCACTAGACTCTTGCTTGTCATTACTCAGAAGAACGATAACTGATTTTCTAAAGCTAATGGTTTCTGACAAGTGGTTAACTAGACTTAAAGAAATACTGTCTCTGTGAAACCAAAATCTTCTGATTAGATATTTAAAACTTCACTTCTCTGCCAGATGCAAGTGTTAGTAACTGTACTTTGCCAGCTGATCACATCTTATAATTACAATTACTATCCTAGCCCAGGGAAAAGCTCAGTTCATTTGTCCAAGTATTGATTAACTGGTGTAGTCAAGATTACTTTACTTCACAGAGGAGGGATAACCATTAATAGTGTTATAATTACGGGCCAGAAAGTACGGTGATGAGGGGCTAAATTGGGACTTCAATAGGTTAGGAGAGAGGCATTGTTTATATAATCCTGAAAAACTGTGTTAAAGGAGGTAATTAACCCTAGGGAACCACTGATGACAGGGAGTGGTTCCTCTCCTTGTGCTGCATGAATGAGACTCTCCTCATGGGAGTCCTCAGAGGTGGCAAAGCTGGGAAAATCTTTGCCTGAGTGACATCTCAGGGCTGGTGCATGTGTGAAAGGTGTGAGGAGGCTGTATTTTGTTACTGTGAAACTATCAACTACAGCCATACCTGCACAAAGGATGGGTTGTGTTTTGGTTCCTGGTCCCTGTCTGGTCTGGTCAGGCAGGAGGGGGAAGCAGGGACCATAGAACAAAGTGGCATCAGGAGATTCTTCTCCTCTCCCCCTTCTCATGTGGATGCAAGAAATCTTAAATTTTCATTAAAACAAAGTTTTGCATGGAGCAATGGGATTTTGCAGAAGAAAACTGCAATTTAGAGCTCATTGAGTTTATAGAGCTGGTGCTTGCTTGTTCTTGAGAGTGAGCTGCAGCTGTGGTTACACAGTCTAACAGGCCCTTCAGCTCAGCAAAGAAATCTTGTGAAGATTCTCTCACTGTGGACAAAGATCAGCAGAATTTTCTTAGCACTTTGTGTGTCAAAGCCCAAAGTCCACAGGCAAGATCACTTTGTGCTGCTCTGAGGGTGTTTAAAATCTCTTGTGTTAGAGGAGCTTCCAGAGAGCCACAGATGGAACCTTATTCTCCTGAACTGCTGGAGGTGGTGAAGTAGGACATACAGCAAGGGTATTTTATTGATGGAACAATTATTCTCTGAAGTCAGTAAGTTCATATCCTCAATGTCTTTGGCCTCTTTATCTAGACTTCAGCTAATTTCAAGTATCTGTTCCAAAGTTAGTGTTGAAAAACAGCCAGTGTTCATCGATCACAAGGCATAAACGTGACTTCCTACTGAATAGCAATTTCCCATGGACAGTGTGTGTGTGTGCTTGTATTCCCTCATACAGCCCACTCTTCCACACAGGTCTCTATTGTTTAATGTAAATTCATGCTAATCTCAGTCTCTATACATGTGGGCATATTTCACCCATCTGATAAGGATCAAGGGACTCACCCCTTGCTATATACTTTATATTCAAACAACCTGGGGTTAATTTGATGCCAGGAGAACAGCTTTTAAGTCTCCTTCTCAAGGCATTAAACTACCAACATTAACTTTCTGTGCTCAGCTCTTGAGGTCTACAAGGAAATGGTGTGAGCAAATTTGATAGCAGGAATATTGGCATGTGAATGTAAATCAGGTAGGGAGTTGTAGGCAAAATGAATATCAGTTGTGTGGTGATTTTCAAAGGAAAAAACTGAACCAAATTAAGTTCAAGCTACATTTTTTTGTTCTCACTGTGTTGATAGTTTGGGTGTTTGATCTGTACGCTGTGGGCGGATTGCTCGGAAATAGTAGGTCACAAGTTCTTTTGTTAATGAAAATGTGGAGGGCTCTCATGTCCCACTCTTAAATGTAAAATCTCCTTTGCCACTGCAGGTCTTGCCATTAATTTGATTTGTTTCTGTCAGTGCCCTGTTTTCCCTTCCTTCCTTCCTCTCCTTAAAGTTCTCCAAAAAGAGATTTGGATGCATAATCCAGTGCAGTCCTTTTTATGTACAGACTAAGTGATGCGTAGTGAAATGTAGATAAACAATAATCTGCCAAACTCAAAAATACTGATTGCATGCCTCTTTTTTTCTCACTGCTATCATCACTACAAAAGCTTTGTTGCATTTTATGCGGTACTTGTAAAAGCCAGATTTCAGGGAATTTTACCTTTCTGTTAAAGCTAAGGGAGAGTATCTCAAAGCTTGGAGCCCTTTTCGGCAAAATCATTGCAAGCAGGTCATGCCCTTTCTTAAATTGGTAAGGTGACAGCTTGAGCGCATTCGCTGAGTGCCACTGTGACAGTCTGATCACCTGGGGAGAGAGGTGTCTCACAGACAGGCAGATCCCAAGCCATTTTGGTAATTATAGGTGAAAACTAACAGCTTGCCAGTGCAGATTCCTGAGTGCCCAAGGCGTGTGCTTACAGGAGCAGCCTCCCCAGTACAAATGCTGCATTCAGTGGTTCTGCAGCAACTCCTCCAGGAGGCTCCCTGGGGAGAGCATCTTGTAAATAGAATAATCAGGAGATAATAAATGTAATGGACAGTAGTTTTGCAAGCTCCTGACCACCTGGAGTTGAGAGACCCCATTCTAGCTAATGCAGCTACATGATTGTCAGGTGCTGGCTGAGCAGCTAACTAGGCCTTTTGGTTGCAAACCAAAGTAATGCTCCTTCTATTCAAGGGTTGTTTATAATGTTCCTTGATTGCTTCTGCTGATAACATTTTCATCTTCCACCGGCCTAATCTTGCCTCTTCTGTAGCTTTCATGAGGCAATGAAGTACCACTCTCATTATAGAATGGAGAAGCACTTACTGTCAGCCTTAATGTCACCAGCATTGACATCAGGCTGTCAATTTTCTGTCCATGTAGGTGCTAATTAAAATGGCAGAATAGCTGTTTCTTCCACAGGTCTTTTCCTGAACTTAGGCATCAGTGTCAAAACAGCATGTACAAGTGTAATTTAGGTAAAGTGTAGACACCTAAATCGAAACACTTGGAAAATGCTACCTCCTTTCCTGTTTACATCCTAAAGGTGTTTGAATTCCTTAAGGACCACAAAGCTTGACTCTGGCATTTTCTGGTGCCTGAATCTTGGGGAAAAAAACAAAAGTGCCATTATTAAGACTAGGAATCTGCCTAAGTTCAAATGGGATTTCCAGTCAGGCATTTCCCTTGGCAAGTCTCCTGAAAGTCATGAACAAGTGGATTGGAATAAGGGCTAATTTCACAAAATTAGGAATGTGTGATCTTTTAAAACTCAGGCAGCAAAACTCTCCTCTCTCCTCCTCCAAAATACAGTAATCAGCTGGAAGCAGAACTGACTAAAGGCCTGTAAGAAGAAAGCCCAGCACTGCTCCTCTGGGCTGGATATCCCAGCCACCAATACATGGTCTGTCTCTGCCAAGAACTTGTGTTCTGTGCATTAAGAACTGAAGGGACCAAGGTGAGACCTGGTGTTAGGACATAGTTACTGGAGTTTTACTTTTCCTTTAGCTTAACTGTCACGTTCAGAGGGGGTATTCCATCCACAGTGGGAATTTGAATTAGCATGAAAACTCTCCTTCTCTGATTAAAAAAATAAAGAATTCTGAATGTTGCTTCAGCTGCAATGTGTCCAAGACTCAGCTATTTGATGAGTTAACAAGATTGATGTGACTGCATCATAGAGTACCAAACCTAAGCTTCTGTTAAAACAAGTGAATTTCTAACAGTTTTGTTTGCCAAGACAATCTGCCCACAGTCTAATGTTGTCTGTGTGAGTCTGCAGACAGCCTTATCAGAAAAGGGTGAACCTTTCCACCCCAGTCATCTCAGTGGAGTAGCAGCCTCCCACTCCTTGATTTCACTCAATGTCAATGCCACTTGTTATATTGTTGAGTGTTTTATCTAAAGGTTTGGAAGGGCATGCTGAGGTATGCAGGGTAGGAAAAGTACAAGAAAGAAGAGCAATGACACAGAAAGGAAGAAGGCATCAGTTATCCTCTGCACACAGCTGTTGGACTGAGCCCCTCTGGTGACAGCAGGACAAAAGGGAGCTGGAGCTCTGACCAGCTCACCCGTCACAACCTCCCCCGAGGGCAGCCCCTTCACATATTGCACTGCTGCCAAAGGTAGAAATCCTTCCCCAGGACCAGCTGAGATTGTCCCTCCTGCAGAGTGGGCTGTCTGCCTATTGTCCTTCTGCCTTGGCCCACTCTTTCTGCTGTTGTGATCCAAGTCATCATGGAGCCCTGTGTGAGTGAATATTATGAACACCCTGAGTACTGTTAACCACAGATATTGGCGTTAGTACTGACACTCCAGCAGCTTCATGGAGGCTCAAGTCTTCTGTCTTCCCTGTCTCCAAAGAGCAGTCTTCATTTGGCCATGTCTCCCGCACAGTGGCTCCTTCCTTGCCCAGGTGCTTCTACAGAAAAGCTCCCCTTCCCCGCTCTTCCCTAGGTTTTTTCCTTCAACTTTTCCCAGAGGGTTTTCAATAGACTGTAGGCAGACACTCCTCTGCATGTCACTTGAATGAGACTGTTTTTAGTTTCCATTTTTTTCTGATCTATTATCTTTGTCAATACAGGGCTATGGCTTCTGAAATACCTCTATTGCTTCTGGTGTGAATACTGTAGCTTTGTGTGCTTCAGCTTTGGTACCTTTGTTCCAGGTGTGCAACAGGAAAATTCAAGGCTATGCTGCAAAACGTTTATCTTTCTTATTTAAACAACCAAACCCCAAAATTTATTCTGCCTCCCTGCGCTCTATCTACTTCAGAACCCCTTAAGAGGTACTAAAAGGAGTCCCTGCTTCTTTGGAGAAGAGATAGTTAAAAAGGCACAGGACTGTGAGGGGAGGATGGGAATACGGGAGCTGAGCAAGGCTGAGTCAAGACAGAGGAAAAGGCAGTATCAGCTGAAGTCAAGGAGAGGTAAGGGCCTGAGGGATAGGCGAGGGAGGGCTGTCGGAGCCTGTCATTCATTGACTGAATAAACAACCCACATGGCAATAACAATAAATAATTTTATGAGGAGCTAGATAAGCTTTTAAGAGGAAAAATGGTAGGGGGTGTAACTGCAAATTGAGGAGGAAAGCAGCAGAGATGGGTTTCCCTGTTGCCGTCTGTCCTCTATTTGGCAGCAGCTCATTTGTGAAAAAAGCAATCAAGAGTAGTTTATGATGCTAAGACATTTCAATGACTTGCACTCTGTGAAAATCATTGATGCTTTTCCTTTAGCTAGGTTTTGATGCTTGCAGTTGAAAGCATTTCCCTGCCTGAAATCCTATTTTGTTAAACTTGGCAATGAGTAAAATCACAAGTTCCTTAAGAAAATTATCTGGGCTTGAAAGGGGATGTGCTCATTACCTTTGTAATCAGCAGGAAAACTTCATGAGACAGGGCACTCTGTCCCCTCTGATTCCCCTTCTTACAGCTCCCTAATCACCAGGTGCCATTCAGATTGCGGATTGCCACAATTTAATATGTATTGTGGAAGACTCTGACTATGTTTCAGTGTGAAACACTTGGAAAGCTGGGCCATAAATATTTCCATCAACTTGTGTCTATTCCACCCCCAGGACTCCACTTCCTGCAACACAGCTGATCTCTCAAAATGCAGTTTGGGTTCTGCTTTCTGTGGAGCTGATCTTTATGTGAAGGAAACGTTACCTTGGGAACAAGGTTAAATGATAGGCTTATGGACCTACTCTCTTAACTCCCCTTTATTTTATGATGGAAATTTAAGATGTTGTGAATGGTTCATCATAACATATGCCAGCAGAAACATGCCAAAAATAGCAACCTGAAGCAGCACACGGTATGTAACGCTTGCATACTTCTCCGAGAGTTAGAGAGATTATTGAAACAACACATGTCAGATGCTATTACTGTCATGTTGTTGGGGCCATCTGTTAGAGGCCAAGATCAAGACCTGCTGCTTTCCCGGGAACAGCAGCTCCACAAAGGACTGTGGCAAATTAAACTGGATCTGCTCGGGCTGGAGAGTTCATCTAAGGGGGTTTCTTGTTTTGTTTCAAGATTTCATCAGGGGTAAAACCAACAGTATATTTTGCATATCGCTTCAGGGGAAGTCTGAGGAAAAGCTTTTTATTCCTTTTGTCTGTTTGTTTGTTTGCTTGCTGTGTTTTCTTTTTTGGTTTTTTTTTTTTTAAGGACTAAATAGCAGGTCCAAGATAAGGGCTGAATTGTCAGGGCGGGATGTGTACATTTGCACTCACAGCTGTCCTTCTTGGGAAAACATGTTCATAAATAATGTTCATACAAATGTGCACATGGAATTATTTGCAGCTAGTTGAACAATAATTTGACAGCAACCTGGAGTTGTATATGACTACCGATTAATGTAATTGACTGCATAGACACGTATTTTCAAACCAAAGCAAAGACTTCTGAGGTTCCATATGGAATTTGCATGCCAATTTCTCCTAGTGGTCTTCAAAATCTCAGCTAGAATACCTATAAATCTGTTTATTAGATATAAGATGAAGTTCTATTTGGATCCACAGGGAATTTTGCTACTGGCAGCAGTGGGCTGGATTTCACACATACACTTACTGTATCAACATAGCTACTCACACATACATATATCTATTCATATGCATATAGATATGTGTTTTCAGTAGTATTAACATAAAGGCACAGCTTTTAGTTCCACTGCATTCATAGAAATTTACGTAATGGGCATATGTTTTACTGTTGTGTTTCTTAACAGTTTTAAACAATGTCCTTGCTGACACCAGAACATTAAAGAATTAAATGTATCGATGTGGAAGATGGGAAGTCTCTGTTATGAAGAGAGACATGGTTCAAATGCCATGGAGTGGGAGTAGTTTTCAAATGTAAGAAAATGACATCATAGATCTGGAATGTTTTTGCGTAGGTTTTGTTTTGCTGCATGTTGGTGAAAAACTTGGGCCCAGCTCCTACCCATTCTGCACTTTTCACTTAAAGCCTCCAAAGCTTTGCTTCACCTCTGCTGCAGAAAGAACTCCTGTTTTGAAATCTCAGCCTATGCTACAGCATATGGATACCTTTCCTAGAGACTCAGGATGCACATGTTCATAGTGAGAGCCTCCTTCTGCTCCTGGAGGAGCCCAACACAATGGGGTACAATAGCAGGAGATACCTTTCCAGAGTGAAGGAGGCTCAAACCTAGTACTGAAATACAGAGGGAACAGTGGGGAGATCCCTGTTACTATGCAGGGTAGGAGGGATATGAGTGTGGAAGAGCGAGGACTCCTGGGGATTCACTGCTGCCATCACCTTGTCATTCTGCTGGCTATTTCCATGTTTTACTCAAAGGCTGTTTCATGTAAAACCGTGGATGGTCCTGAGAGTTGGGGTAGGATCCAAGTCCCTATTTCCAGGAATGCACTCTCAGTGGCAGGACAGAGATTTGAAGTTTATTAACAGTACCTTCGGGGCTTTTGCTTGTGGAGGTCATACTCTGGGGAGAAGGCAGTAACTTTATGCTCACAGCAATTTTATAATCTACTGCTGTTCCGTCCTCTGAGTCTCTCACAGAAAACTGGTGTCAGAAGGATGCTGCTGCAGCTGTTGCCAATGAGGAGTAATGATCCCAACTTACAGCACCCTCTGTACACATATCACTGTCTGGGGATGTTAGTAGTACAAACTGATTATGCAGTGCAAAAGTATCTAACAACCTTCTACTTATTTCATTTGCAGGAGAAATTTCCCAAGTAGATCTCTGTCAGTCCTCCCAGCTGTTTTTACTCATTGCATTCTTTAGTCAGAAGTGTTTAAAATACATTTTTGGAAGCCTTGTTTGATTGAAATTCATTGTATTAAAATTAATTCTGATGAGTTGGAAAACTCTTGGTTCCTTGGAGGAAGGAATCAAGGTGGAATTGGAAGATGGTGTGGCAGTTTTGGAGCCAAGCAAAGGGCATGTTTTCAAACCACAGATACTGTGGAGATATTTGTTACCCTTGAGAAGCAAAAGTCTAAAAAAGAAGCTTCCAAAATATGAAATAACCTCCTCTTCCATCCCTCTCTGGGTTTGATCTTAGTGTTATTTGGGGTAGAAGCAATTTTCTGATTTTGAAATTTGTGCCAAGTGACAAGCTCCCAGGACAGGGCATTTCAGCTCACTGAGACTGATGTTCTTGTCACTTTTACTGCCACCTCCAGCACAAACAGGCAGCAATGCCAATTTCCCTGAGCAGCTGCCAGTGTCTGCCACCAAAAAGTACTCTGGGGGAGTCCACCAGCAGACTGGCTCCAGCTGAGGGACCACACAGCTTTCAGAATCTCCAGTCTGGGCAAGGTCTGCCAGTAGTCAGGATGACTGATCTCAGAGGACTGTCTTGGATTAAGCAAAAGCTTTAGGTGCATTGACTGGCACATTTTAGGCTGCAGAGAGTGGTATTTTTTGATTCATATTTGTTTTGACAACGCGTTCAAACAATTCTGAAGCCCCTTTCAAGATGTTCCACAATCTGAGTGCTCATATTCCCTCTTTACTGGCACTTTAGTGTATTCTCCAATTTCATTTAATATCCAGCCTACATGTGAGCAGAAAAGCTCTCAAAAATTGGTCCACTTTTAAGCTCATGGAAAAAGAACAATCAGTTCTTCAACGATCTGACCAGCACTGAGTCAATTTCTATGTATTTCATAGTAAGTGGTAATAGAAAACTTTCATAAAGCAAACCCTAAAGCATCCCAAACTGTTTTCCCATGAATGACTTACAACACAAAAACCTGTGGTCTGCAGGAGTTCAAAAACAAGATGTGTCAACACAAATGCCGTGTCCAATCTCAGTCATAATGACAGCGAGAGAGAGACTATTGCTAGTCCCAATGCCAGACACTTAAGTAATTCCTGTAAGAGGTTTGTTCAGTGCCAGCAGAAAAAGAGGCAGCTCCATTGTAGAGACTATCCAATTATATGTAATTTTTCAGGAGTCACTGTGAAAATATTTTCCCTCATGAACCCGTGCTTGAGCTGTGTATCTCTAGTGACACAACATTTTTGTTCTGCATGGCTTTTTGGTGTTTCATGATGTGACAGGTTTCAAATATTTGGTTATTGAAAAATTAAAATGCATAATGTAAAGGTGGCAGAAGGATGATGTGTTTGTTTGCTCTTTTCTTGCTTGATTTTTTTTAGGTTAGAAGACGGTAGAAGAATTCAACTGAACCAAAGCAAAAATGTTTTTTTTTTTCAATATTGAGGAAATACAGACTTACTTGTTTACACTGGAAATATTCTTTAATGAAGGCAACCCTTGGAGTCATAGTATATATGAGAGAGGCTGATGCTGGAGCTATTTCTCCTAAGGGAATTGTGAATTAATATGTGTTCCTCTCTTTCCCTCTAATTTCTCTCTGCTCATAGGAGAAATTATATCCATACTGTAGCTTCAGTCCATGTCATTTAATATCCTAGACTGGTTCTCCCTTAGGACATAGGGGAAATGGAAAGAAGGAGTATATTTAGAAAAGGAGATAGTTTGCCAAGAGCTTAAGAGCAGTTTGATCTAAACAGGAGCCCCGAATGCAATGGATTCAATTGAGATTATTTAAAAAAATGTTTTCTAGCAATTCTGCACCGCTTTTGCTGCATTGTATGGTTTCTAGAGTCAGAGATGGAAAAATTACAGTTTGTCTTACCAAGCCACGGTGATGTAAGACATGAAGAGTGCAAATAGCCTGGCTCTGCTGATGGCTGTTGGTGGGTCCTCAGGGAGAGAGTAAGAGAAACTGAGCAGACTCCTAGGGAGCCTTGGCAGCACCCAGCACTGGTGGCCCAGCTCCTGGTGCTCTGCCTCCATGGAAGGGAACAGCTCTCCTCCCTGGGGAGCTGTTCTGGTGGTACATACTGGCCTTTTGGGTCTTCTGTCACTCACCAACCCCCCTTTCTTCTGCTAGTGTGGTGACCCTACTCAGGAGCTTTTTGTGCCTTCAGAAATGTGCTGCTGTGCTTCCCCCTTGGAGGGCAGCACCCAGGGAGGAGGCAGATATTGAGCCTCTTTTTTTTGCCTGAATTTTACCTTGTTTAGTTCCAAAGAGGTTGTCTCCTTCTGCTGTGCCAAACACCTGTTCCTAGAAAGCAGGCAGTCACAAAGCCATGTAACAGACTTCTCACATCCCTTGGAGGAAGCCATTTATTCATTTTGTCTGCTTTTTCCCCTGGGGTAAGTAGTCCAAAGCCTGAAGTGTCATTAGGAAAAGCTGGAGGAACACTGGCAGTTCTTGTTTTGCAAATTGTCAAATGAACTCATTTCCCACTGTTGCTGGTAATATCTTTCATTATGCCTTTAATGAAATTGGATTGACATATTTATGGTCTAATAAAAGAAAAAAACATACCCTGGAAAAGCAGTTTTCAGAAGCTTAAATGTTTTAATAATGGTTTCATAAATTATTTTGATTTTTTTTTTTAGTCATAAATTTCAACAAAAAGAACGTCATGTTATTCAAAACTGCTAATGAAATGGTCTCTGGACTGTGCCATTTAAATCCTCTAAGATGTATTTTCTCCTGCCTCTCCTTTATATTCAATGGCCTTTATTTTTAACATCAATGGGGAGCTGGCTACAATGTGTTGTATCTTCCCACACAGACCATTTATCTGCTATTATATTTTCTTACTCTCTTACCACTGGAAAAACAGCACTTTGACATACCAGCTTGTGATTTATACTTTAAAATACCCACCTGATCCACTTTTGTTATGTCCTCGGTTGTTGAGTTCAGCATGAGTTAAAGCAGGGACTTTAGCATCTGTTTTGAAATTGTTAGGGATTAGCCAGAAAATTTTGTAATGATTCTGATGAGCATCTGTCAGTTTTTTTGTAGGGCAGTGGTGAGAGCTTCCAGATAGACTGTCATGTCTGGTGGATCTAGATCTGGACTCTTCCTAAACCTGGGATCCAATCTGTTAATGGTACTCATTTGCATGTGTGCAGTTCTGGTTTCAGTAGTAGATGATGTATAATTTTTTTAGTATTTTTTCTTTTGTAAACTGATAAAATGAGTCTGACTGGGAACTGTGTATTTTCACTTCACTTATATGAGTCAGCCAATTGCTGAGTATCCAGCTCAATTAACATCTGAATTGGCTTTTATGGGAAAAAAAAAAAAAAAAAGACTATTTGTTCTATCCCAGAGGTCACAGCAGACTAAGAAAATAAAGGTCATGTTGTATCTTGAATTCAGGATGTACAGATGTTATAAAAAGATAAAATCTGAAACCCAGAAGGGAAAGGAAGATGTATTTGCAGCTATACTATGTATATGTAAATGGTAACAGATGATTTACTGGTAGTATCTTTTTTTTTTTCTTTTAACAAAGAAATGTCATAAAAATAGGCAAAAAAGAAAAAAAAAACAAAATGGACCAATGAATAACAATACATACTCAATCTCTTTTAAATATGCAACTGGGGGAATATATGCTAGTTTCTTAGGATATGGCCAGTAAATATATAGAACCTTAGTGGCAAATCTGGCTTCTTGGAACATTAGTTCCTATATCACAAATGAAAATAAGGACATAAACATCAAAAATAAAGAAGAGAAATGACACATATACCCATGAGATCTCTGTATAATCCAAATCAGTTCTCTGCAAGAGAGTTAGAAGATGCTTTATGCATTCAGGGAATACAGCTTTCCATCAGAGAAATAGAACAGATATATCTAGAATGTATCTCATCTTTCCTTTCTTTGGGGTTTATTCTGATGTGATTTCACAGTAGCCGTACTTCTCCTGTTGAAACTCACCGTCCTTAGCTCAGATGCAGGTAAAAGGAACGTTTCAGAGGCAGAACTCTTGGCACAATTTTTGCTCATGTTGTAATGTCATCCTGTTTCACATTTCAGTCTCCTTCTCTGCCTGCTGTGACTTCTGGCTTGAGCTTGGGCTGAGCATCCGCAGAGTTCACTGTGTTCAAGACACGTCAAACTGCTGAGCTAATATATAATTTCATCCTCTGTGGGGTGGTGGTGGTGGACATGTTGGCACAGAGTACAAGGAGTTTGGCCCATTTTTTCAACAAAGACGTTCGTGATAGCTTTCAAAGTTTTATGAAGGGGTTGTCATTTAAAGCTGTTTGTGGCTCTTACAGGTGTATTTATTTATCTGCTTGTTCAGGCACATTTGTTTTACCTGCCTTCTACCTGCCTGTTGTCTATCTGCTTATTTATTATCAGCTAACTTCAGGAGTATGGCTGCAATGGCTTATGTGCTTATCTAAGTGTTGTGCTTAGATATGGGCAACTTGACATTTTATTTGTCTTCTGAGAAGCTCTGTCCCTCTGTCCCTTTGGCAGGACTGCGGACAGAGAGCTGTGTCTCCTGTAACCTCTTCTGTGATATAGTTGCTGTAGACAGACAAGCAGGGCACACAGTTTTACCTGAGAGTTTACCTGCACGGGCATATTTCTTGACAAAACCACAAAACCTGAAGTGCAAGAAAATTCTAACTTGAGACAACATTGAGGGCTCTTGCTAGAGGCATCACCAAACATTACCCAAGTGCAGCTGCAGCTTGGGTATACTATCACATCAATGACCTTTAGTACAGTAATAATGCACTACTCTTCTCCATGGACACCCCCTTGTCGTGGGGGAGAAGCTTGCGTACCCTTATGAGGCTGTGAGCTATGCTGGCGGTGGTTTGTGCCTCCGGTAGGGTCTCCCATGCTAGCCAGGTCTCAACTGAAGGGTCAGACAAAGTGTGTCCACGGGCAGGATGGGCTCGAAGCCCCCTGGCAACCATCCTAGGAGAAGGACAACTCTAACTCCAAACCCGGGCAGATGGAGCTCGCTTAGCCCTGTAAGGCCATCCATCTATGAGAAGGATACTCTAACTAAACCTACGTCCCGAGGACTTTGCTGTCACCGTCCAAGCTTGCTTGGCGCTGGCAGATGAACCTCAGGAGTAAAGGGTGGGGCCAGTCCCGCGCACGCTGTGCCTCACCTAAAAAATCCACTGCACAATAAACACCTGAAGAAAAGTACAAAGATCAAGGTCTACANCCTTGGCCATATTGACCACCATCAGTGGTCCGCTCTGGCCTCCAATCGGGAGGCATGGAGGCACACCATCTATAACGCTGCTGCTTCCTTTGAGAGAGCACGCAGGATCAGTCTGGAAGAAAAAAGACAGCACAGAAAGAACCGTGCCTCGCCAGTACAGCCTGTGGAGACTTTCCACTGTGCCTTTTGTGACCGGACTTGCCTATCGCGCATTGGCCTTTTTAGCCACCAGCGTGCTTGTAGCAAACGTGGGTAGAGCCCTTCTCAAATCTTTGTTCGTGAAGCCCAGCCATGATGATGATGATGAATGCACTACTAGTCAAGAAGTAGAAGATTTAAAACTTAATAGTATTTGATTAGACACTGATGCATTGGATCTAAAAAATATAAATTTTGCCATAAAACAAAAAACCAAACCAAGCTAGTCTGTTCTCCATATCCTGCTCTACCTAAACTCATGCTTCTAACATGTTTTATTAAAATATGTCATGCTTTTTAGACCAAGGGACGATTCACTGTTACGTGAAACCACATAAAAACTCATACTGAACTCTACCTGTTTCTTGTTTATACTCGTAATATACAGAGCACTTAAGTGAGTGTAGTTTCCAGGTGTCAGTGTGGGATGTTTTATTCGGTCTCACAAAAAAGAACTGTAGCTGAGATGGAGTAAATGAGCTCCCTGAGGTCACATGTGATGTTTGCAATAGGAACAGGAGCTGCACTGAATTTCTTTGGTAGATCGTTAGGTGTGAGACTGTCATTGCCAGAACAGACCAGGAGCCAATGAGGACAGACTGTGAGGATGCTTGTGGTTTAGCATATGCTTGTGTTTGAAGACTAGTTTACAACATAACAATCCAGTGCACTTATGGAAACCCTTAGTAATTGTCAGAGGATCATAAGGGCATTGGAGCAGTCTTAAGTTCTGTGTCCTGTCTTCCATGCCTCAAAACCAGGTGAAGCAATTCTGCAGCAAACAGGTGTAGGACTTGTGTTCCACATGATATCTCATCTGAGCCTCAAATATATATCTGCATGATCTTAAAGCAACACCTTAAGTACTCATTGAAGAATAAGTTTTTAACTGTGATTATATGCTTAGCTTCAGTTACAGGTTGAGATGCTGAATTTCTCTGGTCTTTATTTTATAAAATGTCTTCTGTTTCTTGTGACACAGATATATCTAAAACATAAACCAGAACACAAATATAATTTATCAGAATGCATTAGAAGCCCATACAAACTAGATAGGTCAGTTGTCACCTCTAAAAGGCCTGGAATTGATTTGTTTGTCAGAATGATGTAAATATTCCTAGAGGTATTCTAAGGATGATTTTAAATGATAGGTTCATAAACTAACAGACTTCATAATATGTGCCTCAAAATGTACTCAGTATGTAGTGTATTTCTTACTCATTTGCAGAGGCTGCTCTATGTCCTGCTCAGGAAATACAGAGGTTTGAACTTAGCTGTTAGCTAAAATTTTAGTGCAAATTTAGAATGTATCTATTCTAATGTCTACTAAATTCTATATTGTTTATTACTTTGTCTAAATAATTAGTGATCTGATAGTACCTGTGGTCCATTTTAGTGATGAGATTAATGATGCTTCTGTTATCGATGTCTTAAATGTGTCTCAGGCTATATCAAAGGCCAGTACACTTTCCATTGAATGTGAAACTTCAATAAAAACATGCCCCAGGTTTTCACAGGATTGATCCTTATGTTGGAAAAAAAAAAAAGTATTTTTTTCTTGCATGTTACTTCATTTCAAGAGATGATAACACAAGAAGATTTTTTTTTTCTTGCATAGAAGTAAATAGCAACCATTTGACAAATAATTGCCACAGGTGTAGGAATTAAATTTCACTCTTCAGTCAGTTTGTTTTGAAAAATCTTGCACAGTTCCTTACCTATATAGCTTTGGCCTTTGTAGGGAATACTAGAGAGTTGGAAATGCAGGCCTGTTTGTTCTGATCTGTGAAAGAGGATTTGTACTGCAAGACAGTTTGGAAAAGAAAGGTAACAATCCCAGGAAACCAAATTTGAATCCATGCCTGACTCTATAAACTTTACATTTATTCTTCATTATCCACTGCAAAAGGTGAAGCATCTCTGTGTTTGTTAAATCATTGACTTCGGTCTTACAATTGCCATTCAGGGTCTGCAGACATGGCATTGCAGCTGTCTGAAGCGGAATTCAAAACACCCTCACTCTGGCTCAGAAAGAAAATGAAAGGCTTGGGTCAACTGATGGCAACGTTTGGAACAAGAATTTAACTGGTTGCCTGAGGATAAAGGGGTTTATATTTGCTTATTGATCCCCTGAGCCCTCCTGGCTGGGGCACATCTCATGGTGGCAGCTAAACTTTGCTACGGGTTTCAATTGATGTAGCTAATAGAGCTGGACTGAATACCTCTGACCTTTCCTTGTCCTCCTTGTTAGATTGCACTAGGTATTCTCCACACTGCACTTGGGGCTGCCTTTGCTGAAACCCATGAGCCAGTGCTTATTGCATCAATCCTTTGTTAGTATACCTGCTTTAGACCCCTCTGCTTACATTTACAGCCCAAACATTACAAGTGTGAATTCTCAAATAACAAACAATTTTCTTTCCCTGTAGACTTAGTATGCTGTGGCATCTGTAAATATCTGCTCTCCCCTGTGAGTTCAGAATAACACTGTAACATGTACAGGTCAGCACGGGGCAGGAATCACCAAAATTCCCTGCGCACATTACGAGAGCTCTCCTGGTTTTGTTTTTGTTTTAGTGGAACCTGTAGTTTTCTTCTAAAGAAATGCCTGCTCCTCACAACTCCTCTAAAAATCTCTCTGAGGTTTACTATGTGGTAAGTTGTCTCTAAAATAATTTCATGGGTAAAACTGGTAGAGTATTTCAGGTATGTTCCTGCAGAGAGAGTAGTTCTAGGAAGGGAGTTGCCTGGATCAGCTGTCTAATAACTCTTTATCTGTGACAGAACTTAGCATAGCTACAACAGGATGAATAAATTGCTCTCAGTCACCTACCAGTGGAAATTTCTCTTCACAGCATCACTTTAAAAATGAAGCAGTTCTCCTAAAATGTTAAATTGATGTTCCAGCTGAGAAAAATAACAGTAACTTTCGAAAGAGAATTTGATTTTTATACTCTTCTGGTTTACTAGCCAGCAGCCTTAGGTATCTGTAGGTATATCCTGAATACATAATCAGCCTAAGCTGAAACCATCACAAGTTTCACATCTCTCTTGTAAATACAATTCCTGCAAAGGGTCCTTGCACTAAAGCAATACACAGAATCACTGCACAAACTTACAGAAACTCTGCTCTGAAACCCTTTAAAGGGTCATGCTTCCAAGTAAATGACATTCTCCAGTTTTGAAGCGTCATGTGGATAAATGCCTCATTTACTAACTGTAAAAACTAACAAAGGTCTGTTGTTGTAAAAGTTTGATTTTCCATTTCTTGGGACTGAAAAATAGAATAGAGATTTGTCCTACCCTTGTGGCAGAATTGACAAATCATTAATTCCATTGATTCTCACAGCAGTGAAATTTATCAAACTGAAGTCCATTTGTATTAACAAAAAATATTACATGTCATGGCATGGAAAGCCCTCTTCTTATGCTCCTGCTACTTTAACCTCTATTTATTCTTTTTAAAGCACTGTTACATACTGTTGTAGGCTTAGAAACTTTAGACAAAGATTATCAGGGAGACCTTCCTGTTGAGTCATGAGGTGCAGAAAGGACCCCCTTCGTTTCTGAACTCCTTTTCAGAGAGGAACCTGGCTGCAGCTGGATCTAATCCTAGTCCTAGAATTGGTCAACAGTTTGTGTCTAGTTGAGCCTTTATATGACTCTGTCTTTTCAGGATTGATGATGACAAACCAAGCAATTATTTAAATTGATAATAATAATGATTAGACTTTAAGACTTTAATCTGAATCTGTTACTACACAGTATAGATAGTTATCACTACAAGTACAGTGAACTATTTATTAAAACAATAATTTCAAAGCTAGCAAAATAATTATTAAGTAGAGATTGATGTTAGTCTGTAGCAATGACTGTGGCCAAATATTTTCCACTCAGCCTTGAAGTGTAACCTTGAGGGGTGTTCCTAGAAGGGGTATGCTAGAAATCCCTGCCATTAAAAAATGTGAATGTGCTTTTTATAGTATAAAGTGATTGACTGTCAGTCACAGGTTTCTAGCCTAGCTGTGTCAGCTCAGCAGCTTTAGATAAGTTATCAGTACTATCACTTGTTGGTTCCTTTATCAGGAACTTTTTCTACCACATCCTCACCAGTCACAGCTTCTGTCAGGAAACATTGTTTTTCACATTCTTGGAGTGTTAAATTTTGTTTGTTGGGATTGTTGAGTCAGGCTGGTCTCAGTACCCTTCAACAATAAAAGCAGTATGACCTCCCTTTTCTATCCATTGATGCAAACAGGGTAAAGTTTGAGCTGTTTTACCCCCACTTAGGCAGAGCAACCTGCTACACACACCTTGTAAAGAACTTAGAGTAGTAGATTATGAAGCCTTCTGCATTTTCTTGTCCATTGAACTCAATGCACTTTCTGTCAAAATTGCAAATACATCAAGTGCTGAGTGAACATATTTGCCAGTGTTCAGATGGATTTAGGAGGAGCAAAGGACTGCATGCAGCAGTCAGACCCCATTCATTTCCACTCCCCCAAGCCTGCAAACTTCAGTGATGAAAACGCCTTTTGAGGGGTGTTTGACTTGGAACAAATTTCCTTTTTTCTTGATTTAAAGAAGAAAACACTCTATTTCCTACTGGGGTGGGGGTGCGTATGTGTGTGTGTGTTTATCTACCCTGGCAGGTTTTTGGCCCTTGCTGGTGTAGGTCAACACAGCTGCAAATGGAGTGGTGGTTGTTTACACCACTGGTGATGCTGCTGTGGGGATGTGCTGTGCTTCCACTGGAGCTCAGCCTCTGAATGCCACGAAGGTGCACAAGAAGAGGAGGGTTAAGGGAGATCCTGATTAAAGTTCCATTTACTGATGCTCCTCACTAATTTATATCCAAGTGCTACGTTGCTAATTAATGACTGCTCATGAAGTGCCATGTGTCAGCAATGAATCACTTACTTTTGTTGCACTGCAGTAGTATATGGCTAATGAGCAAGGACAACTCATATAATTAAAGCCTAAAATAGCCCTGTCAGTAGGACACAATCAAGTGTTATACTTGCTGCAGTGGGCAGACCAGAGTATATTACTTTCCTGTCTTTGCCTTTGTTAGTTTTGCAAGAAAAAAGATGGAGAGTTGAAAAAATTTGGGGTACAAATAATTTTTCAACTGTAGTAGTACGAGGAATTGATTTTCATTTTAAGAGAACTAATAAAATTCTGCCCATAACCTTAAAATAAGACTGTCTTAATTATTGCCTCTAATGGACCTCATCAAGCTGCAAAACAATCAAAAAATTATAAAAAGGAGAAACAGCCTGGATAAAATGGGGAAGGTTAGTGCAAATTCACAGCAAAATCTGTAGTTTGTTTCTCCACAGCTGCATGTAGGTAGAAAACCTGAGAAACAGAGACAAGCCTGCTGTGAATGTATGTAGGCAGCTGTTCATACTTTAAGCAATACCTTGAAAAGTTTGCCACCGAACCAGTAAAAAAGCAAATAACATTTCTCCTGTTTGACCTGGTCAGTGCTAGCACAGCTGAGATCTTGCATTTTCATTCATGAGAGGTGAAATCAAATCTCTGGAGAACATATGGTGCATCCATGCACACTGCATCCCTTTCCCTACAATGTTATACATCACAGTCTGAACCGCTGGTTTTCCTCCCAGGATGAAAAAGAAAATTGTATCTCTGAGAGAACAAGTGTAATCTATTATCCAGAGTACTCCATGTTAGTAGTGACATGCAAAAATGACAATAAGGTAAAGGGTTTCCTAGATGCAGCAGTAGAAACACTGAATCCCATCTCTTCTGTCAAGGGATAAATCTGTCTCTTGTGGACCCACTTATTCTGATGAGCATCAGGAGGGTAGGGTAGGGATATATGTAGTCTACATTGAAAAGATAAGATGAAACAGAGACATTACAGAAGGCATGGGTAGCAAAATGGACCTTTTATTTTCGTGTTTTGGATACAAAATATTTTACTGTTTAGGATTTTAAGTTTGTAATGAAAAACAGCTTTCTGAAAATGTTGACACATTCCTTCCCACAACAGCCTGTACAAACTCTATCCCACTCCTTTTTACACACACCTGTGTGGGAACTCAAGTTTCTGTGAAGGAACAAAAAGCCCGAATAACAGTTGTGACCACTACTGCTGGAAAAGAGCAATAAAAATGAACATCCATTTTCCTGGGAACAGGTTCTGAATACTTTCTCCGTGTGAGCAGACCCAATCTTGCTGCTCAGCAGTAAGAACATCTATGGCTTTCCCATTACTGCCAGTCTGAGAGATCAACATTTGTCCTCTGTGTTGTCTGGTAGACCCAGTATTGGCCTCATACAGTAGTTTTAAAAAGATTCCATGAAACAAGGACCTTTTCTGTAATGACTTCTACAAATTCTCAGAAAGATTCATGATTGCCTGACAAAAGCCCTCACTCTGGGCTTTGAAGTGCAGTGGGATTTCCAGCTCTGTGTATTCACAGGCTTGTTTAGGAAAAACACTCAACTCGGGTTGAGTAGGGAAGACCTTAATCTCCTTATTCTTGAAAACACTGCAGCTCTCCCAACCTGAACTTGCTTGAATGTTAAACTGTGAAAGCAGATGTGCTGCCTGTATCTTATCCCCTTCATGGTCTCACTGTGATCTCCAACAACATCCTGACATTGGACACTTCCCCAGTGATAAATGGGGAACAATGCCTCTTTTCAACATCTGCTCTTCTATGTTTGTTTAGCTCTTTGAACGTTGTTTGTTTGCATTGACAAGATTGTGGATTACCACTCTCCATCTGGGCTGTGAGATTGTGAGAGAAGACCTTGGATGGAATTAATTTTGATATTTCTGGGCTCTTGAGTTCTCTTTTGGGTAAGTCAGGGTTCTGTATAACTGCAGAGTGGAGGCAGGGATAAAAGTATGAGACTGTCAGAGCATCTGCAAAATGGGCACTTTATGTTTTAAAAAACATGCACTGTTGTGGAACAGAAGTGTAATATATGCCATTAACATTAGTGTCATTGAACAGCCTCTAAATTGCAGATTGGTGGGAAAAAATTGATATGAAAACAAGAGAAAATGAAAACTGTAATAAGCTTTCGGCATAAGAAGGGTAATCTACAGTTAAATATAAAGGCTAAACTGAAAAAATCTGAAGGATGAGACATATTTCCTAT
Source organism: Scytalopus superciliaris (assembly GCA_013400415.1). NCBI lineage: Eukaryota > Metazoa > Chordata > Aves > Passeriformes > Rhinocryptidae > Scytalopus > Scytalopus superciliaris. The sequence goes on from VXBX01002842.1 coordinate 321,743, forward strand.
TTTAAGGCTAAGGCTGATGCTCTGTCTCTAACCCCCAAAGCTGTGACAAAAACTTAATGGTGTGAAGCAGAGACACCATGTCAGACTTCACTCTGCATTCCTTGCTCTGGATGATTTATCACTTGCAGCCATTCTGTTTGCTATTAATTAAGTACAAAAGTTGTTTTACTTTTGTAAATTTATTATATACAAAAGTTAGCTTGACTATGGTCCATCCCCTGTTGATCTTAGTTGAAAGTGAAAATAAAAGGCCTTTGTTGGAGCTGCTGTAAATTCGCGTTCCAAATGTATTTCTTTGCATTTGTGCACTCATAAAATGAGAACAGGCAGCCACAATTCTCTGCTGTAGATGCTCCAACACTTGTAAATGTGGTTATAAAAATGGATTACTTCTTAACAAATAACCTATGTGCATTATAACATAGCCACAAGGATGAATGTGATCTGGATTGTATTATGAGAGAATTCTCTCATTTTTTTTCCCCCTGACAGCAGACGTATGGGCTTCATTTTATGCTTTGGAGAACAATGAACTATTGACCACCAAATGATGGGAGAGTGATGTTTGATGTTGAGAAGGCCCTGCTGGAAGTGCCCTCTGGGAGACAGTGCTTAGCACAAAGGTAGTTCTCGGAGCTGACTGCCAGCCAGGCTCTGTCTGTAGCTCTGACTGCTTTGGAAATGTCAGTAATGTCAGCCAAAATGGAAGGCTTGTGAGAGAGGAAGACAGCATCTTGCTGAGCTATGGAAATAACAAATCTGTGGCTAAATGTGAGCTAGCACCCACTAGCATAGATTTCAGAGAATGCACCCCTTGACACAACTTTCCTGGTGAAATGTCCCTGCTCTGCTTGAAACTCAGATAGACACATGTCTATAGCAAGGAGCCTTTTTTTTTTCTCTAGCTCTGTTGAGAACGATTTTCTGTTTCTCCTGTTGTGTTAGGGAAGTCCTGGTCTCCTTCTGTTTCATTCTCTTTTCCTTCTACCCAGAGAATAATAGAGTATTCCCCCATTTTCTTTTTCTCAATGGCAGGTAGAAAGAATGAAAGATAAATCCTAAAAAAGGCAGCCCCAGAACCTCTGGGTAAGTGGATGTCTTACAATTCAAAATATGATGAAATACAAAATAAAAACCTGCTGACTGATGTGGCTTTTTATTCTCCAGTCAGATGATTATAAAGTAAAGGCTTCCTTCTTTCAGTGATGTACTTCAGTACAGCTATGATAAATTGAAGAGAAGATGTGTTTGGGTGATGCTGTGGACCAACCACTATTCAAATTCAGGATGGAGAGGATTCTGTTCCTCTGAGTGTCTGAAAGTCCCACCTGTTACAGAGTTTCTGTGTGAGTGGAGATGTGCTGTGTGGGTGAGCTGAGAAGGGATTCAAGGGGCATAAGAGACAGAAACCATGTGTGACTGCCAGTCCTTTTGTCTGGGCTGAAAATACACATCTTGTATCTGTTTTTTCCTATGATATTCTCAAGGCTTTGGCTGCAACCCTGCTCCAGTGTAGTGATGCTGCACAAAGGAGAATTGTAGTTTTTATTCAGGGTAGAGAGTTAAGCATTCCTATCAAATTCTATGCCAAACACCTGTTTGGCAGTTTCTCGTGCTGAACTTCTGAAGAGCCAGTCCACACAAGGTGCCTTGAATAACCACTCTGCTCCTGAAGTCATCCCTAAAATTTAAATAACCTGGTTAATCCTTTAACTCCCAGTTCAGCTCATTAAGAACTGTGGGTCCCTGGGAACAGCAAACACGGTGTGGGATACCTTGGGTGCAGTGCTATCTTTTGTATGCTGATTCTAACAGCTCTCTGAAAAAGAGGTTCAATTACAGTTTGCCTTGGAAGAGGATTTCTTCCAAGCTGCTGAACCCTCCAAGCACTGTTTACAGGCTGGTGCCTGCCAGGCTTTGATGTTTGCTGGAGGAGATCCAGCCCACGGGCAAGTCACCAGCTCCAGCTCCTACTGGAGGAACCAAGCAGCAGACGTGCCATGAGTGCAAAGAAGCACCTGGGGACTTCAGAAACACAGCACCCCACCCAGAGAGGTAATCTTAACGCCTAAGAGAGTTTCCCAGGGACAGAATTGCTTGCTTTAATGAAAGTAAGAATTTTAACTAGTTGAAATGAGGATACATGATGGAAGAAATTTAGTCTTGATGGAATATTCTTATAAACATTTTATTATTACTTTTTGCACTGAAGTGTTCATTGTGTCTCATGAGAACTATCGTTAGACATTTTGACATACTTTTTATTCAATTCAGAAATTAACAGTGTGGTTTTAATGAAGTTCAAATAAACCCAGTATGAGTACTGGGATACAAAACAATTATTTTGTTCAAAAATAAAGAAGAAAATGAAGCGAAGGCATATCTGAAGACTACAAAGATCATTTCAAAGAAAATAAAAAGATAATGAATGAGCACAGCTATCATTCCCCTGAATATAATGAAATGTGTTTTATGACATTTGGCTGTAATCACAATGAGCAATACTCAGGGCTATTTGCTTGGCTGTGTGTGCAAATCTGAATGTGTGTATGAGAGAGTAATAGTGGCTGTACAAATTAATTTCTTGTGAAGAGTTGATTGCTCCACCTGTTACAGTCTGTCTGCATCCTATATTCCCATCCACTGTTGCCGACTAGTACACAGAATGTAATTGAAGAATGAAAATAGAGAGCAGAATGTCTGATTTATAGGCTGAAATGGTTATGCCCAGTGATTTTTTTTTAATACTGGTTTAAATATTCTGTTATTAAATTAATTAAATAATTAAATGCTGCTATCAACTTGTCAGATGATACTCACATCAATTTTCTATTGCTGAATGGGACTCTCATTTACTTCCTAAGACAGTGAATATTACTAAAGTTGGTGTTAGTCTTGAACAAGACTGCTAAAGAACAGTAAAGAAAGAAGGAAGGGATGAAAATACCCTCTGTAAAAACTTGTCAGTGAAAAACAGCATGGGCAGATCATGTTGTTTGTACGTGCTTTGTTTGTGTTAAATAAGAGTTTCCTTTGTTGGGTTGGGCAGAGCTGAAAGAAGAACTGGTTCTAAAGGGAAAAGATTATTTCAATGGTTCCTTTTTTTTCTTTAAAAGTACAATCACCAGACCACAAGCTGCATTATTTGTATGTTTATTCAGTTGTAGGACTGAATCTATATTTGAGGAAGCATGAAAAGTTAAGACTTCAGAAATCCCTAGATTGAAACAAAGACACTTGCTGCAAATCACAATGTTAGTAAAGCAGATAAAGTGAAAACTGTTTTGGGGGAAAATATATAAGCTGATAAAATCCAGGTGGACCTGCGGGAAATTAGCATAGCAAACTCTTATAAATATTGTCAGCTATAGCAAGAGAAAAGGAGATCCAGCTGTCTCGCTCCCCAGTCAGAGCTGAGACACTGCAGGAGCTGTGCTCCCTTTGGAGCATTGTAGCTGAGCTCCCTTTCTTCATATCTGATGGCAGCTGAACTGTATTTGTATTCAATCCTTTATTCTTTGTTTACCTTAAACTTGCTTGGAGTCTATTTAAGCTGTGCTAATGGCTGTAGTCTGATTTAATGAATAATCTCCAGGAGATTCTCAGTCATTGTCTGGGTTTGCAAATTTTTGAAGGTAGAGAAAAACCTGTACCTGCCTTTTTGATGGTGTTCTGACTTTGACATGTTATTTGGCCCACTTGGTATTCTCCACCCATGTGCAGAGAAGAGGGGGCAGCAGTTTGTATATCATGCTCTGCTATTTTTAGCTGGGGTAGAGTTAATTTTCTTCACGGTGGCTAATATGGGGCTGGGTTCTGGATTTGTGCTGAACACAGGGTTGATAATACAGATAGGTTTTTGTTGTTGCTGAGCAGGGCTTACACAGGGCCAAGGCCTTTTCTGCTTTTTGTACTGCCAGGCTAGCAAGGAAGGTGGGGGTGTAAGGGAGGTTGGGAGGAGACACAGTCAAGGACACATGACTCCAAATGACCAAAGGGTCATTCCATACCATACAGTATCATGCCCAGTCTATAAAGTGGAGGGAAGAAGGAGGGAGGGAGGGACATTTGAAGTGATGGCTTCTGTATTCCTGAGGAACTGTTTCATATGATGGGGTGCAGCTCTCCTGGAGATGGCTGAAGACCTACCTGCCCATGCCGGCGGCTGTGGCCGTGTGGGTAAAGCCGCCGCCCCTGGATCCGTGCTCCTTCTCGGAAGGACGCAGGTTCGAGTCCTGCGGGTCTCGCTCTGCCAACTTCGTCCGGGCTTGCCCCGGCCAAGGCTTAGAGTGTCCCAGGGCTAAAGGGGGTGGGGCCAGTTCCGCGCACGCTGAGCTCCACGTAATAAATCCATTCGCGCAGGCATAAAAAGCATCGTCGTTCGCGACGGCTAGCCACACACACACCTGCCCATGGGAAGCAGTAAACTAATTCTTTGTTTTATTTTGCTTGCATGTGTGGTTTTTGCTTTACTGGTGCCTAAATATTAATTTATGTATAAAACATGCTAAAAGAAGGTTGAGAAATTTAAGTTCATTCATGCACAATAGTATAGCAATCTTGTCTAAAGAAGATGGTTCCTTTGGTGCCATAAATCCCCTCTCACGAGGATGTATTTCTTGGAAAAAGATGCCATGGTCAATAAAGTTTTCAAAATGAGTTGAGAATTTTTGTTGCTCTCCTTTGCTATGATTTTGGATTTTGTGTATCTCAGTTTTTAAGGGCATTCTGGATCGAGTGTATGTATTTTGCCCCCAGGACTTCTTTTGCTCTTAATATATTCCATTAATTTAAAAGAAAATCAAGGAAGAGGCTGAAGATGTATTCTCTGTATTTGGCAAACAGCAATTTCCATGCACAGGTTTGCCTTACAGCAAATGTAAGCCTCTCATTTTGAAACATTCACATGGACTCCACATTCTGAGAGTCCCAATCTACATCAATCCCCTGCCACAGTGCCTGCTTCCATTTTGTCATCTTTTTTTCTTGTTCACTGAGCGTTTTTGGGACTTAAGTGTTCAGTGACTTAAAACTTGCCTGTGAAGGCAGGTGTTCCTGATGCTGCAGTGATGGTCAGATGCCTGGACACCTCCCTGCTTGCTGTCACTTTGCAGATGCAAAGCAAAGGCCTTTTTGCAACTTGTCATTAAACATGAATTGTTGGACTCAGGTATAAAGACTGGAAACTGCTTAATGTGCTTCAGGTTCCCTTTTCAGAGCAGTTTTGAGCTTAGTGAGTACACACAGTTACTATTCTCTGAATATGTATCAGAGTAGATTGTATTTTCTCAGTTGCTGGTGAAGAGATTCATTAAGAACTTATGTGCCACGAGAAACTTGGGAATTTGACTCATTGGATGTGAAATCATGTTCTCCAGCTGAAAGGATGATAAAGGAGGTAAAATTGGCATTGTGATTTTGAGAAGAAAGTTCCTCCAGATTTATTTAGGAGAACAAGTTAAATAATACTCTGAGCAAAAGCAGAAAGCTTATAAAAGTAAGAGGTTAAATACTGAAAATAAAATTGTTTTTCAGCAGTAAAAAAACTGAAGAAAGCCATTAGATCTCAATGACAAGTCAGTGATGATCACTACAGGAGATATACTTGGAATGGACATTCCCGCAATTCAAGTGACTGGCTTTACTCCAAGTCTTAAAAATGATAAGTGTCTACATAGCTGCAATGGTTTGTGGGCTTTTTTTTTTTTTTTTGGTGGAAATTGCTGTAAGTAAGAACAGATATGATTGGAATTTGGAAGGCAACATTTGTCATTACTATACATGTTTGCTTATATTTACAGTTCTAGAAGAAGTAGCCAGCAAGGAAGGTTTCAACTTGAAACAAATCTGCTGTGTTGTTAGAAGACATGAGAGTAGCTCCTCTGAGATGCTCTCTTTCTGTCTTGTAAATACACTTTGGCAATTTTATGTAGTGCACGGAGAGCCAGACGTAAGTGTCTGTACACCTCAGTTCATTCGGCATTATTTGAATCTGAAAATTGTATTTTGGTGTACCTTCTATTAAATGCAAAAATGGAAAACAGAGGAAGTTTCTAAGCCCTGTGTCAGTGAACCACACAGTAAAAGCACAATTATAAAACTATAATAAATATTTATGTGCTTAGTACATATGAGATATTCTAAGACTCTATATTGTAAACTGTGCACATGCATTGAATAAAAAAAGACTGAATACCGAGGCATTTTCTGCTTTGTAGATTACTCGAGGCTACCACAGCCCACCTGCTTTGGAAGCAAGATTATTTTCCTTGTGCTAAAAGGGAGTGTTTTAAGATTCTCATGTGCCTGAAGAAGTAAGCACTCACTTGTATCTGACCAAGGATATGTATATGACATGGTGTATCCAGAGTCAATTTGTTCATGTGGTGTATAATTGTCACTTTTTAGCAAGTGGAACCGCCTCTCCATCTATGAACAAAAACTGGAGCTCTTTTGTATTGTTTACCAGGCTCACCCTGATTCTTATTCTGTCAAAATAAACTGTGAGATATAAACTGTATTCCTCTGCAGAAAATAAAAAACCCTACAACCTTTTTTTTTTTTTTTTTTTTTTTTTTTGTTGTGAATGGAAATAAAGAAGGTTGAGAGATAAGTCTGGGAGCTATAATCATAGAAATGTATTAATGAAACTGTCAAATAATTCCTTTGAAGACACTTTTTAGCATGTAGTTCAGAAAAGGAGCAATTTGTGTGATGCCAACCATCATTAATTGAAATTTCTGTGCCTCTCCTTTAATAAATTTGCTTCAGTTACTTGATCCTTTAAAATCTCCCATTAAGTGGCTCCGCTTGTTAAGGGAATGGTGTGAAGTTTGTGGTCTCTGCTGAGTTCTGTGTAAATGCTGAGTCCATTGATAAAAAGAGAAGAGGTGCCCATCCACATACAGCACAAATACGCAGCCTCCTTTCAGTGGAAAAATTGGTGGAGAAAGAAGGCTAGAAAGGGTGACTTGGACATATATTTCTGTAGAGCTTCAACATGCTGTTCTCTTAGTAACCTGATTCATTCATGCAAGGTCCTGAGCATGTGCATGATTCCCATATGGCTAAACAAGGATTTTAGGGTAAAAATGTGCTTTTGAGTGCAGACTCAAGTCAATGAAGATACGCTAAGTACATGGTAGGGAGTGGCTTGGAAGCAGCTGACAACAGCATAAAATATACATCAGGTTATGCATCACTGGAAGGGAATCTTTCATTTGGATAAGGTTGGATAGGGTATTCTGGGCAAATAATCTAGCCCCTTGCCGTCACAGGCCAGGATATGTTTCTGTCATGTGAGCAGATTGGTGGCCATTCCTCATGTGACATGGAGGTCTCCGAACCTCAGCCATGCATTCTCCTTACATAAGTGTTGTGTTTCCAACCAGATGAGAGGGCACCACATAGTCCTGGCCATAGAGCACATGCCAGCCAGCCTTGTTGTTCTGGTTATGCAGTGAAGGTGCTTCCTTCTGGCCACATGAAGACATGGCATGGGGCTATAGGGAAAGATGATATCAGGGCTCGTGAAACAATTCAGTATCCCAAGAAAAAGGATGGCATCAGGTCTTGGGCCAGATTCAGTTGTCACAGTAGAACAGACCATTCGTAGGGACTGGAAGTTGCTACCTCCAGTGCACAGTGTTACCTGTATGTGGCCATTAGCCTTTTCCTATGACAAATATAGTGTAGAAACTTCACATATTGATAATCTTGGTTTGCATGTGTTCCAGAGTTCTATCAACGTGGTAGTACACAGTGGTAGATAAGTTGGTGTAAGTGGGCATAAGCACATCTAATAATTAATGACATCAAGAATATCCTGCAGCTCACACAGGCTGTAGGCACAGGCTACAGCCAGTAATCATTTTGTGGAGAAACAAGTGTCTAAATATGGTGGTAAGCAAGGGCCATCCACCCCTGCTTAACTGGCCTATCCCTTTTGCTTAGCTGGCCTGTCCCAGCAGGAGCACCCAGAGGAGCCTGTTTGACACTCAGGCCCCGGGGGGAGGCAGCAGTCTCCCAGGTGGCAGCTTCATTCACTTTTTAGATGTCAGCCTAGTTCCCCAGGCATGCTGTGCCTGCAGAAACATCCAACCTGTTGTCCATCACCACAGCTTCTTCCTGTAGGTATCAGTACAGTGACGTCTTGGGGCATAATTGCTAAGAAAAAAAAACCCACAAAAAATCAAAGAATAATGGTAGCAGGGCTGTAGTCTAAGGAACTGTCAAAACAGTGGGGCCTTAGAAGAAGCTGTAAATTGATAACTTGAGGGAGTCAGCTCACACTGGGTAGCAGGACTTTTGATGTAACTCATAGTTGGATACGTAGGGAATATGATCTCTTTTACAAACACGCAATTCATGTACAATTTTACTCTATGTATAAATCCAATAATTGTATGTCACCTTTTTAAATGCTGCAACAGGTAAAAATGTTCCTGAGCATCATTTTTAATGCTATTTCTCTGAAAATCACAACTACTTTTGCAATTCTGAGCCCACTTACGAAACTGGAGTACCTACTGTCCACAGTAATACATGTCAGAGGGAGGCAAGAGAAGGATTAGTGTTTCATGCCAACCCAATTCAGTAAGTGAACTCAAACTACCTAAATCATGTGAAATCCTAGGGTAGCTCATATGCTTTAAGTTAGGACATCCAAATACCTTGCTGGGCCAATAGGCTTAGGCTTAGAGGATTCCTAAAGGAATTTGAAATAATTTCTCTTTCATATAGTGACTGTTGACATTAATTAGTTATCTTTATCTTATACTGAGAAATAGGACAGTTTCAGCTTCAGATTTGTCATCTGCATCTTGTTGGACAAGAAGATGACTTAAAATAGCAACAGGGGATCTCCCTGAGATAGGGACATATCTCAAGAACAACCACTGGTTGATGGAGGCTTCTGTTGTGCAGAAGAAATGGCAAATAGGCTCCCTGAAGAGAAAAAAAATCTACAAAACCTATTAGCATCTTGTCAAAATTAGGTAGATTAAGAATTTATTTACTTCACGTGGATTTTCACATTTAAACCTCTTCATTTGATTATCTATTAATTCATAAGCAAATACTTTCCCCCCCGTAAGTACCTTTCCTTTCCACACTCTTCCTTTCTGGCTTCTCAGAAAAGAAATAAAAAAATAAAATCACAGCATTTGAACATCCCAGTTCCAAATTATGTTTTAGGTACAGAATTCACTGGGAGTATATCAATTACTTGCCAGAAGTGGAGATGATTCGTAAAGAATCAGGTGCCAAGCTGCAACTTTTTGAATTTTCTGTTATGAGCTCCTTGACTTTCCCATGCACTGTACCTCATAGTGGTAAACAAAGACCCGTCCACTGAGGTTGAAAACCAAGCAGAGTTACTCACAGGAACTAGTTCAGAATTACTCAAAAGGAACTCATTCAAAGTTGCTTTTTCAACATCAGTCTGGAGCTGAATTTCAGGTGATATAAACGCACCACCATTCTCATCCAAAATTTGTCTCTCTTGTGTAGTCTCTGCCACCCATTTGATCGAAGACTGGGACTGACAGCAATCTCTTTCCTTGATGTCTGGAATTAACATGGGACATTTGTGTGAAAGAGAAAGCCCCAGGATCAGTAACCATTCTGAAGGTCCCAAGCACAGGGCTGCAGCCCAGACAGAGCTGTACCATCACAAAGATCCCTGTGACTGCCATGCCCTGCTGTTCATCCCACTGGCACCGAGACACACCTGCATGGGGAGCACAGCAGAAAATCTGCTGATAGCAGCAGTTATTCCCCGCCTTTTTGAGCAAAAGAGTCCCAGTTTCACCACTTTTTCACCAACCTTCTTGAAAAACTGCTGGTTTGGACTCTTGCAGCAGATATGAACTCAAGTCCCTTCTGGCTGAGTAGGTCCTAAGCTGATAAGGATTTCGAAGAAGAGGATAACAAGTGGCTTTTTATCTTTTTATTAGAAGTGAATGGCAGAAGCTCCATTTGAAATTTTATTAAGCAGGTGCTGAGGGGTGCCCTAGGTACTTGCCTCCTTCTCTGGGCAGAAATAACTTCAGTGGGAATTTTGCAGTCACAGTGTTCAGGGATAGAATCTTATTTACCTACCCTGGTACACCTCTGCACTTCAACACTTGCTTTTTTTCACCTTTTAGACAAATAGAGAACAGCATTTCAGACGTTTATTTCTGTCTCTATCTACTGTACCTTTTGCATAATCTGAGGCTGCTTTTAGAAAACGTACTTGTATTAATTTTGGGAATTGAAGCATGGAAGGAAAGAAAATTACATGTTTATCTTTATTTGATTTCTTAATTTGAGATGCAGGGATAAGTTAATTAATTGACAAAGAGGTTTATTAGATTTATCCCATTAGAAGTTAGGGCTGGGACTGCTGAGCAGATAACTATTTTTGACATGTCAAGAACGTGAGAAGATTGCTTTTTCTTATGTATTGTTTTTTCTCACTTCAGGCTAAGGTAGCTTTATATTTGTTTTAATATTTTGCTAAGTAGTAGAAATGTCAATGGTAGCTAACAGAAAAGGATGTCTGCTTCCAATAGCTTACACTGAATGATTATTTTGCTGAGAAAGTAAAGAGACGATTTTATACTACAATTACATAGCTCTATTTCCATGCCTTCTCAATAGTGTGGCAATTCAGAGTTCATGCTAGACTCTGGTAAAAGACAGCTGAAGATCAGATTATAAGAATTAGCAGTAGTATCGTAGAATTCTACTAATGCCAGTAACTAATAATTATTTTTTTTCTGGAGATAATTATTCAAAAATCCAATCAAAAAGCACTGACTCTGTTGTGCTAAGTTCTGTATCTGAAATGTTCAGTCTAAATATCCAAGTTAACCAGGTTCGACATTTATGCTTAATCCAGTGTTCTCTCTGCTCTATATGTTTGGTGGAGACATTTAGTCATAGACAGATCACTAAATGAAAGCATCATCATGAGATGTTCTGAGGTTTCCCCACAGCAAAACTCTTGCTCTGGCACAATTCTCCTTGTGTCCTTCAGTTCCTAATCCCTTTCAAAGCCAACCATGCATTAGCTATGTGGCAGAAAAACTCAAAAGTATTTTCATATTCTATTCAGGCATCAAGTTATTTAATCAAAACCCTAAAGAGTGACACCCAGACTTTGTTTGGCTCTTTATATTTAGCATAACCTAATACTAGGGCTTTATTTCCTCCTAAACTATCTGATAGAATGCTGCTGCAAATTATTCTGTTTTTAGCAAAGCATTATTTCATCTTGGGCTCATGTTTCATGTCTTTCAGAAAAAAAAATAAATTCTTTTTTCAGCTTATTTCGAAGACTTGCTTAGGTAAGCTTTATGACATGCCTGCAAGAAGGACATCAGTGACATTTCATATTGCCTTAATCACAAAGGGAATATATTGCAAAGCGTAATTCCTTTCTGACACATATAGGATTACAGTGTAATTTGGGCTGGAAGAGGCCTCAGGAGGCCTTTAGCCCTACCCTATGCTCAAAAGTTCAGAACAGATTGCTCTGGGCTGTACCCAGAGCATGCAATTCGAAACCTCCAGGGACAGAGCCTGCACATCTCCAGGCAACCTGGCCCCTCTGCTTGGTTGTACTCATGGGAAACACTTCTTCTGTCTAATTTGAACCTCTGTAGTTTCACTTAATGCCTTTTGTCTCTCAGCCTCCAGACACACCCGGCTGGGAGAAGCCTATCTCTATTTCCTTGACAAGCATCTTGTAGGTGCTGGGGTCCCCTCAGAGACATTTCCTCTCCAGGTGAACAAGCCGTGTTCCCTCACAGCCTGTCTTCACAGGGCATATGCTCCATCCTGACCATTGTGTTGTCCCTCTACTGGACTTGTTCCAGTTTATCAATGCCTTTCCCATAGTGCAGAGCCCCAAAGTGGGTGCAGTGCTCTTGATGTGGTCTAACAGCTGCTGAGTACAGGCAATAATCACTTTCCATGATCTGCTGACTGTGCTCCAGCCAACACAGCCCAGGGCACTGTTGGCCTTCATTGCTGCCAAGGCTCACTGCTGGCCTGGGCTGAGCCACTGGCACACCCAGAACATCCGCTGCAGAGCTGCTCACCAGGCTGCTTTGTTGCAAGGGTTTCTTCCTTCCAGGAGAACCACATTGCATTTGTCCTTGTTGAATTTCACAATGTTCTTGTTGGCCCATTATTTGAACTTGACCGCAGGCAGAGCTGGAAATATATTGGGAAACAATTGAAAGGATATGATTGAATTCAGAGGTTGCTCTTGAATCATTCAAGACAGAAATTTAAATACATTAAACGGAGGAAGAATGTGCAGACGTATTCCAATGAATTTTTGAAATACCTTGAAGTACAGTGACTAGGTCTTTCATCAAGCTGTGTATCATGTTAACACAGAGCAAAACCTGCTGCTGTATAAGCAGAGCCCACAATCCCTTGACCAGTTAAAAATTCATTAGTTGCCACAGCATGGAGCCCCATATCTAGCAGCAGTCAGATACATGAAGTGCATATCAGGCATCTGAGACACCAGGAGGTGCTGTGTGTGTACTCAAACATACATACATATGCACAGTGTGTCAGAATAGGACTGACAAAATATCGATGGGACAGGCCTGCACATGGGTGGGAGCATATGCCTAGAAAATCCCCTATTTGTAATAGCATTTCATTAAAATCAAGGAAATCAAATGGAGGCACTTACTTTAAGTCCTGAGTATAAACCAAGGTACACAGGTGCAACTTCTCTGTTCTACTCAATCCCTAAATTAGGCCTTTTTGAGAGTTATTTAGGCTTAAGGAAGGACATGAATTTAAAGAGAAATAGATGTTCTCATTTTTCATGTAAACAAGCTCTTATTTGATTTTTCTCTGTAATTATCCAGTAGCATGAAAATTAAAGACCATATTCCCTTTCAAAAAACTTTATTAAATATTCCACCCAAATGACTTGATTGTATCATTTTAATGAATACAGAAAAAATTAATCAGCACAAAAAGTCATTAATTATAACATGGCAGAAAGCCACTGAAATAGACAACAGTGGTTCTTTAACATGTTAAAGAAGTTTTTACTCAGACTATCACAAAGCTGTCTTGCAAATTTATCCATGTGAGCAGCATATTTACCAGGACTTCATAAAGCCCTCTTAGTGCTTTACATGTTCTTCCCTGTATTTCAGTAGGAATCAACTCTGCTAAGGTTGGTTTATTCCACAGTAGCCTATGTACACAAAAGTCAGAGGCATTTCCTTAAAAAAGTGATTCCTGATTTTAGGAGTCATCTCTCTTTTCATAAACACAACTTGATGAAAACTGAAGACTTTGTGAAAGGAGACACTGCACACAGAAGGAAGTCAAAACGATTCTGCAAATGGATACAGTTTAAAGCCACATCAGTACTACCAGCTACCGCAGTCCTTACAACTGAGGATTAAGTTATATGCCTGTGTGGATGATGCATTTTTAGCTCTGCAAAACCCTACACACTGAGTTTTTCCCTTGAATGTCATTCCTTTCTTGGTCTATTTGTCCAATAAATGGGCAGCAATCAACTTCCAAAAGAGAATCTCAATCAATAGGTAATATCAAGTGCCTGAAATCTCAAATGCTCCAAATGCTCCCAACTGCCTAGAGAAGAGAAATTCCGAAGAAGAAGATTGTGACACTGTCAGGAAAAACATCCTGAAGAATGAAGAGATTCAAAGTGCATGTTGGTTTCTTGCAGAAAATGGGAAAGCAGCACCATTTTTTATCTGAATGTCTTAACCAATGGAAACATAACAGCAGGACTGTGTCATGTCCAAAAATGAGAAGATGTGATTTAGAAGTTAGGAGATGATCTGTAGTTAAACATTCCCAAACAGCAGTATAATTTTATTCACCTTTGGATTTCTGGACGTGTTTGTTGATTTTTAGTGTTTGTTTGTTTAGGTTTTAATTTTTGTTTGTTTGTTTTGAGTTGTGTGTGTGTGTTTGTGTGTGTGTGCGTTTGTTTGTTTTAGTGTGGTTTGATTTGTTGGTTTGTTCGTTGTTTTTGGTTTTTTTTCAGATATCTGACACCAAACTTCTTCAAGAAGTTAGGCTAGAAATAGGATATTATTTTTTCCCACATGGATACTGGGATTCCCTATCAGCGGTGGCACTGCCTGGGAAGCATCAGATAAAGGGAGACATAGGCTAAATCTGAGAGAGATGGGAATACTGAGAGACCAGTGGACACCCCTGCACTCATCTATGACTGGAAGACCTACTGGTAATTTCCATGGACCATGTTTTTGGATGGTCTAAAGTAGTTTAATTCTGAAGAACTCAGTGGATTCACACCAATGGGTATTTGGCTAAATCATTCCCTGGCAGAGTTACAGAGTTATAACAGTGGCAGTACTCTTCCACTGTCACTCGGTGGGTTCATTCTTTATTTGATAAAAGGAAGCAATAATCGAGGCACTGATATTTGCTTGAGTGATAATACTCATGGCAACAATCTCTCAGGCATTTATTGTGTACACAGCTATTGAGAACACTGGTAGTTTTCCTTCACTTGATGACAATAAAATACTACAATTAGTACAAAACACACTCAGCATTCGAAATTTCGTCATCCAGTGATATTTATTGTTCTTGTGACTGATAAATTTTAGTGGAGAAGGATGAATTTAATTAAGTGATATTTGCATATATTTTTAAATCAATGCTGATTGATTTGAATTAGCTAAGGCAATGTGATTTCCAGATTTTTGTTTTCTCACCAGGACCACTTATATTTGTTTTGAGGTTTTCCATTAATCCGTGTAATTTCTTGAGTAAATTTTATCATGGACAGGTACATTTCCTATGATATTTTCTATGATAAACAAATGCTAGGTGTTTTGTTTCAGCAGTATGTCACTGAAAAGATACATTGACTTGTCTCTGCATGCTTTGCTGGGTCTAGAATCACAAGACTAGGATGTAAGGTCATTCTTTTTGCAGAAGGCAGCTGTACTAGCGTGATGACATTCAGGGGAACAAGGTTGCTTTTCTTATTTTGTTATAGTCAAGTGCTATGATGTTGCAGTGGTATCTAATGGAATCAATAGTTGGAAGAGGACAATATTTTTACTATGGAGACAGAAATGGTAAAAAGAACCCCCAGAACATCAGCTGGGGAGATAAGGACACACAAGATGCTGGTAACTCTTCCCTGTTACTGCCTTGTAGAGTATTTGGTGAGTTTTGATTGCTTCACTTACTAGTAGACACTTGCCATAAAGCATTATATTACCACGTAAGTCTTTAGATAGATAGATAGATAGATAGATAGACAGATAGATAGTTATAGAACAAACACATGCAAACATTTATCAGCATGAACTTGGGGGTGCTTGTTGAGACACATCCTCAGACATTAAATTCAAGTGAGAACTCAGCTCTGAGGCTTGAAATTTGTATAAATCATTAAAGCTAGCCAGCATATTCATCAGCAGCCCTTTCTTCAGTGCCCCTTGGAGGTCAGAGAGCAATAGGGTGGTTAGGTTCACTTCTGCATTGAAATAAGGTAAAGTCAGTAAGAAATTCCTGTATATTGCAGCTAAATCACTTCTAATTCTGGAATTGAAGAAGGGCAGAGTAAGGGACCTCTAGAGGTCATCTGGTCCAAGCCCTTGCTTGAAGCATGTCCATTGCTTAGGATCTTGTCCAGTCAAATTTTAAGTATCTCTATTGATGAAGATGCTATATTCTTTCTGGCTAGTCTTTGTCAAATGTTTGACTGCCCACAAGGAGAATTTTTGTCTCCTAATTTCTCATTGAAGTTTTCTGTGTTCCAACTTATGTCCCTGTCTCTCATCCTGCCTCTTGGGAGAAGTCTGTTTCTGCCCTGTCTGTACACTTCTGTTAGCTAGCTGAAGACAGCAAGAAGACTCATCTCTTCTTAAGATGGCATAAATCCAGCCACTCCTTGTACACCATGTGCACCTGACTCCTGCTAAGGCCCAGGGAAAAAGAGGGGAAGCACAAGGACTCTTTTTTTCCTGTTCTTTCCTCCCGTCTTCTGTTCCTGGGTACTCAAGGCAGATATTGGTGCTGATGCTGGAGGTCAGGGGAAACCAGGAGAAAAGGGATTACTCATGCAGGTGTGATCTAAGCAGGCTGCTGGGACTCCTGACTGTGAATGCAAGAAATTGAATTGCAAGCCCAGGCTTAATGGGAAGCAACCAGTTAGGGAGAATTACATGCAAGGGTTATCCTCCTGTGGGTCAGAGTCTCAGCTCAGAGTCACACAAACTTTTTGAGAAAACAGATGGTTCTTTCGGTGTAAGACTTCTCTGCAGCACAGCAGACACCAATAAAAAATTTGACCATGCAACACGTCATGTGCAGATGCTGTTTATGTTCAGCACAGGTATTTTTATAATTTAAAAAGAATTTTAATAGCTGTTATCACAGGAGAATACATGCTTGTATTCTTCCACCTGAATGTCAATACAGAGAGGTACAAAGTATGCATCAAGCAAAGAGAAATGATGTGCACTGATGGTTCACAGGCTCATTCAGTGCACCTCTGACAAGGCTGGACTCAGTGAGGCTGACTATTTTCACAGATAAATTAGCTGTGCATGCCCATCTGGCACAGCAAACCTTTTTTTCCAGTCACTGCATGACTGTGTTGTTAAATACAGAGTATCTGATGGCGTAAGATGAGCTTAGCTTCTAAGGGCGGGTTTGATTCTGCCAAACTCATTCCCATTCCTTAAACTACCATGAACTTGAATGGGGCAATGGGGATTGAGAGGAAATGAAGCAGTGGCTCAGTTCTTCTCTGCCTCTTCCCCTACCCTGCACAGCCAGGTTTGCAGGATAGGAACTGCACGCTCTGTTCCTTGAGGTATGTTGGAGAGGCTCCATTCCCTTGGAACTCCCACAGCTGAGTATATGCAGATTGCTTGGTTAACACCTTTTCCTAGTACTCAGAGTAACTGCTCCCATGCAGTAACTGTACCCAGCAGCTTTCTGGGGCTCATCTACTTGTCGAAATCCAATGAAATCTTAGGGGACATGGCAATTTCTTACACCTGTCAAAATCTTACTCCATTGCCAATGCACAGCATGTCACAGAAACATTTTCAGTAGTGGGAAGTAAAGTCTGGTTAATCTCTGTAAAGCCCAGAAATAGTGATTACCATGCAAGGATAGCAATGTCTACAAATTTAAGGTAGCTGTGGATTCAACAGAATACTAACTGAAATACAGGGGCTTTCATTGCATGATCTAGTGAATCATAGAGATGTGCATGTACAAGCAGGTTTTAAATTTCAGTTTAAACATCAAATTGCCATGCAACATCCACATAACTTTGTCACAATGTTTAGTGGGAAACACTTAGAGCAAAATATAACCCTCTCAGCCAAATACGTGTCAAAGAGAAATATTCATGTCTTTCGGTATGGCTATAGAGGCAGATTGGAGTTAAGAAAAAATTACAACATTTTTAATAGAAGTATTTATTTTAAGTTGATTTTTCATGAAATATTTGACAGCCTGGAAGTACAAATATAATTATTTACTGCAGGATTTAATTAAAATAGTTATTTAAAAATAAAAAACCCAACCAAAACATCTATCCTGAAATACCAGCACTACAGTATGCAGGCAAGATAAATAAGACAACACAATTTTGAAGTTAACATTTATTGCATAAATGCTTTGAAGTCCTATTTGTGGACCAAATTCAAGAACCAGTAGAGGAGATCCCTGTGGACGAGAAGTTTGTACTGTGGGGTGGGAGAAGCAAATATGACCCACATGTGACTCCTTTACCTTTCAATGCCACCGTGCTTTCTTCCATGGGGGATGGCTGTTTGCTCCACATAGTAATAGAACCTTATTTAAAAACCAGAGAGCTGGGGTTTTTTTGGTTTTGTTTTGTTTTTTTTTAAATTAAAAAACCGGTAACAAAACCTCTTCTGCCTTGCCCTATAACTGCATTTCACTGCTGCTGAGTTAGTCATTTATATGAAGAGATTTGTAGAGTTTGGCCCAAAACAGTTGTTGCAGTAACCTGCTGATTTGTAAGCAGGTAACTGTAACTTGCACTTGGTTGTGGACAGATGACTTATTAGTGCTCACAGAGCTTTGGGTTGGGATAGGAGCTTACCATGGGTCTGCAGAAGATTCTGTTAGTGGGAGCTGGACTCCCCAGTGGATTTGTGTTATGAAGGCAGGCAGAAGAAGGGGAAGCTGTACCCATACTTCCAACACTGAATGTCCTAAACAATAAAGTACATATTTCACTGATAAGATGGTGAAATTGGCTGGCCCTCTCAGTGAGGAAACCTGTTCCAGCAATAATCTGGAGAAGTTCTCCACTGATGTCTTTAAAGTGAACTGCTGGACAAAAATGTTTGTTATAAAAAAAACAAAAACAGGCATGATAGAAAAGGATATCTATGTCTTACAACTTCAAAACAATTTCATGTATCATGTGTGATATACATCTTCCCTTGAAAATTATAGCATCATTTAGATTGGAAAAGGCCTTTAAGATCCTCAAGTCCAACTATCAACCCAGTACTGCCAAGTCCACCAATAAACCATGTCCTCAAGTGCCACGTCTACACGTCTTTTAAATACCTCCAGGGTTTGTGATTCAACTACTCCCCTGAGGAGCCTGTTCCAGTACCTGATAACCCTTTCTGTAATGAATTTTTTCTTATACCCAATCTAAACCTAACCTGGTGCAACAAGAGGCCATTTCCTCTCGTCCTGTCCCTTGTTGCTCGGGAGAAGAGACTGATCCCCCCCCTCTCACTACAGCCTCCTGTCAGATAGAGAGTGTTAAGTTCCCCCTTGAGCCTTCTTTTCTCCAGACTAAAAAAAAACCAGCTCCCTCAGCACCTCTCATATGACTTGTGCTCCAGGCCCTTCACCAGATTCATTGTCCTTCTCTGGACATGCTTCAGTGTCCTTCTTGTAGTGAGGGGTCCAAAACTGAAGACAGGACTCAAAGGGTGGCCTCATCAGTGCTGAATACAAGAGGGCACTGTTACTGCCCTGGTCCTGCTGGCCACACTATTGCTGATACAATCCAGGATGCCATTGGTCTTCTTGATCACCTGGGCACACTGATGGCTCGTTTTCAGCTGCTATGAACTGGCACTCCAGATCCTTTTCTGCTGGGCAGCTTTCCAGCCACTCTGTCCCAAGCCTGTAGCATTGCAAATGCCATGCTGCAGGTGTGCAAAAAGCCAGTGTTTTCAAACTTCCCTGATCAAAAGACATAGTTGCAAGGGTAGGCTGCATGCACATGTGGAAAATGTGCAACACTCCCACTGGCTACAGCAGAGTCAGGGCTTCCCAAAACTTCTCTCTAAGTGATCGTAATGGATGAATACAACAAATTTCATCCTCTGCTTTTTCCAGGTGCTTTTTCAATAGCACTGATGGAGAGAATGGCTTTCATTCACACAAGTGATCTCAGTTTTCAGTAAACATTGCCCATGCTGGCACCCTCAAGGGGAATCTGCAAAAAGAATCCATTTTGTACTCAAGCCCAAGGTATTTTATCTGTCCTTGGCTTGCACATGTGTTGCTGTCTGAATCAGGTTAAGAGAATACAAAAATGCTATGACAACTACCCCTAGGGATTCCCTTAGGAATTCTTACCATGTGGAATAATTCCCAGGGCTCTGGGGAAGCTGGGAGGGATCTTCCTTTCCTCTTCAGGGACTCTGTTGAATAACTCAGGCTCCCTTGGTATTTGCACAACTCTCTCTGTATGATGGACCGGAATTTAAAGCAAACAAACAGGTAGCTATGAACAGACAAAACTAAACAAAAAACAATCTAGCCATGTCTAAAAAGAGGATCCTGCAGCCAGACCCAGACAAGAAAATAAGTAGTGTTGCTAAGGGTGTGTGTTCCCAGGGCAGCTCCTGGTGTGTTCAGTGGGAATTGCTACCTCCTCTTGCGATGAAAATCAGGTCATTTACTGAGTGCCTGAACATGGATTTAATAGCCTCACTGGGGTGGATGTGGTTTTCCTCTGAGGAACTCTTGGCCTTATGTTACATCTTTGGAAAAGGACACATTTCTCCCTGCAACATCCCTAAAAAGAAAAATAAAAAAGCCCAGCTGCTGTAAATCAAGGAAAATTCATAACTTGCTTGAGGTATAACAGCTGTTGATTTAAGACTCAACATCTTTGGGAGCACATTGCTGCTAGGAAGATAAAAATCTTTTTGACAAAGTTGTGACCATAAAAATTGCAAGGCTTTAGTCAACAGTTAGAGAGGATTTGCATCTCCCTTATAATAAATAACAATAATAATAGCTCACATTTATATGGTGCTTCCCAGATTCAACATGTTTTACAAACATCAGCTAATTAATCTTATTGAAATACTTTCTCTTGCCATACAGTGATATACAGTCCAAAATGTATTTCATAAAGGGGGCTGATGACTCATAAAATTCAGCATTTTCCTCACTGTGTGACTATCACTGGTTTTTAAAATGGCAAATATAAAAATCACACACCTTTATATTTATGCAGCCTATTCTTCAATTATTACGTCTGTGCAGTGGCCGCTATGGTTAATTTGGACTGGGAACATGACTGGAATTTGGATCTCCAGTCTGATTCTCTGGTCTCTTTATTCTGTTCTCTGGAATTTTTTCACCTTACAGAGAAATTGTGTCAGTCATCATCAGCCTGCCAAAGCTCCTGCTTAAGGTCCATGGGCAAAATGGACTGCTCCAGGGGGCAGGTCAGAGCAGGCACCCGTCTGTGGGGCAGAATGGGGGTTACTTCCCTCTCTGCAAGGTCTGTAGAGACCGTGGAGGGAAAAGAACATTGGCAGCTTTTGAAAATACTCCCTGAAGTCCTTTGTGCTGTGTTTTGGGAATGTAAAGGAGACCTGAAAAGGGATATGTCCCAAATTTTCACTCATCTAGTATCCCTCTCCTTGTATATCCCATCTCATACAAGGTCCCTGTACATGTACAGGAACATGAATCAAACCTACTGGGTTTTCAATATCACAGTTTCTAGCACATATTTCTTTACTGACAGTGTATTTAGTTTGTGTGGCAAGGTTTTGGTTGCAGGGGTCTGTAGGGGTGGCTTCTGTGAGAAGGTGCCAGAAGCTTCCCCCATGTCCAACAGAGCCAGTACCAGCTGGCTCCAAGAGCAACCTGCTTCTGGCCAAGGCTGAGCACATCAGTGATAGTGATAATGCCTCTGGGATAACAGATTTAAGAGGGGTGAAACAAAACCTGGGCAACAGCAGTCAGAGAGCAGAGTGAGAAAGTGTGAGAGCAACAACCCTTGAAGACATTATGGTCAGTGGGGAGGGAGGGGGAGAAAGTGCTCCAGGTGCAGCCCATGGTGAAAACCATGATAAGGCAGGCTGTGCCCCTGAAGCCTATGGAGCACCTGAAACAGCCTGAAGCAGGCTGTGACCCTGCTGGAAGTCCATGCTGGAGCAGGGTCAGGGCAGAACCCATGGCCCTGTGGAGAGAGGTGCCTCTGTGGAACAGGTTTGCTGGCAGGACTTGTGACCCTGTGAGGGACTCATGCTGGAGCAGTCTGTTCCTAGGGGACTTCACTCTGTGAGAGGGATCCATACTGGAGCATTTTGTGAAGAGTGGCAGCTTGTGGGGAGGACTCGAAGTCTGTGGAGAACTGTCTTCCATTAAGGTACCCCACGCTGTAGCAGGGGAAGAGTGTGAGGAGTCCTCCCCCTGAGGAGGAAGGAGCAGTAGAGACAATGTGGGATGGACTGACTACACATAGCCCCAGTTCCCCATTCCGCTGCACCACTGGAGTGTAGGAGGTAGAGAAAATTGAAGATAAACTTAAGCCTGTGAAGCAGAAGGGAGGAGTTGGAGGAAGGTGCATGAAGATTTGTTTCTATTTTCTTATCATCCTACTCTGATTTGATTGTAATAAATTCAGTTAATTTCCCTAAGTCAAGACTGTTTCGCCCATGATGGTAACTCGTAAGTGATCTCTCCCTGTCCTTATCTAGACCTGTGAACTTTTGGTTTTATTTTCTCTCCCCTGTCCAGCTGAGGAGGAGAGGGATAGAGCGACTTTAGTGGGCATCTGACATCTGGCCAGGGTCAGTCTACCACAGACAGTCAATGTATTTGTAAGAATCCTATTACTCAAAAAACCCCTGTTGAATTATTGACAATGATGAGAGCTTTTCCTGCAGTTTCTTAGCAAAGAAAAAATCCCTCTGTCCCCAGTGCAAAGGACATGGCCTCAAAAGTTGGAAGCACAAAATATGGTTGTAACTAGGGATTTTCTTCCATCATATGCAGTACCTTTGTTCAAAAATATTGGATAAGTTTACAGCTTTCACCAGCTTCTGACTTGCAGACGAATGTAGGTGAAAATCCCATGATCTTTAAACTGATTAAAGACGAAGCCAAACTCAAGCCAACTTTTGCACCAGATGCATATACTAGTGACTTTTCATGCTAATATATTTTACTTTTTTTTTTAATTTACTAATTACTGCCACAACTATGGTAGCATTTTTTTATAGTAAACTGTAAGGTAATTGCATAGCTGTGGGATTATCTTGTTGGATGAGATCACTGCTAAGCATGTTTTCTTTCTCTCTGTAGAAATTTTGAAAAACTGCATTTTATGTCTGGACTCTTATTTATATGAATGCTACTTTATACCTTATAAGTAATATCAGAAGCATTAGAAGGAATTCAAAAGTAGTTTTACTAAGTCTATGAGGCCCTTTTAAGCTGATAGAGTGGTACAAAGTGTCATTAAACATTTATGAGAATCAGACTGTTGGGGCTTTTGTTTAGCTCAGATCCACACTTGGTTTAAATCAGTTGGTTGACTGAAAAGATTGACAGCAGAGGAAACCAAAACCTGTGGAATTTGCTCTCCTCTCACAGGCAGGTCTTTTTGCACAACAACAACAACTGAAATGATGACATACTAAAAAATTTTCAGCACCTACCAGTCTGTCTTTCAGTGCACTACCTATGCTATTGAGTCCTGCCAGACCCAGCACATCACAAATCCCGAGGCAGGTCTGGATTCAAAACCTTGGCAGCCCTAAGTGACTTGCTGAGACTTCAGGAGACAGGAGAGGGACAGCCACCTGCAGCAAGGAAAGCCTCTGTAAATCAGTCCTGGGGGAAGAAGGACCTGGAGGCGTCCAGCCATGACTGTCAGCTGCTGGCTGGCATGCAGCCCTAGCCTGCCCCATTCCTCCATCCCTGTTCTCCACAGTCCTGCTCCCATGGCATAGCTCTAGGCTTTCTAGCAGAAACCCTTACCTGAATAAGCAGGCTTAGAGGCATTTGAATGCTTTAGAGAGTCTTGAAATGCTTTGCCTCAATTGTGAAAGGCCACTGTGAACAACAGGGATAATTGACCTCCCTTTGTGTATTCAGTCATAAACGATGACTTCTGACTACAATATCTGCTTGCTGCTTTTTCCGTCTGTTATCACTGATGAGCCACCATTACCATGGAAGCACGAACCAGACGATCTCTGGTTTGTTCTTGGTCAGCAGGGAAACTGCCTGAGTTCAGGCCGCAGCACCCTGGCTGCTGATGGTGCCTGACATCAGATGCATGGAGCCAGTTTGCAGGGCTGCCCAGTAGCAGAACGTAGTTTTCTTTGGAACTTCATCAGGTTTGAGCTGACAGTTGTCAACATGTGAAATGGGTATATGGAGCCTTTAAGGTAGAAGTTATAAAAAGTTTCTTTTTATGCTAGAAACTGGACTTTAAGCAGTAACACATGATACTTCAGTGAAAGGCATGTTTTTCAGATCAGACCTTGCTTCTAGGAAAGTACTTTTTGTATATTATCACATCACATGAACAATGTTTATATCATCGCTGAAAAAGTATTGTATGACCTCATACTTACAGAGTAAACCCTGTGCTTTATTTACACATTTGAGAATGATTGTGTTTAGCTATCATTTACATTTAAGCCTGACAATAAATGTTTGAAATATCTGAGTGCGAGGTTTTTGTTCAGACTATTCTTTGCATTCAGTACTGAGCATGGAGCCTCTCTTCACATTTTTAAACTGAACAACATTGTTGGCTGGGTG
Source organism: Scytalopus superciliaris (assembly GCA_013400415.1). Lineage (NCBI taxonomy): Eukaryota > Metazoa > Chordata > Aves > Passeriformes > Rhinocryptidae > Scytalopus > Scytalopus superciliaris. Next base: position 345,827 of record VXBX01002842.1, read on the forward strand.
ATGGGAAGACTGATGAAAACTTTGCGGGTAAACAGGGCTAATCACTGTTCACCAGCTTTTAATTCATGTAATTGCTAAGGAATTGACAATAATGTATGTGCAACCACTTAGTGATAAGTAGAAAACAGGTAAGCATAAAGGTATCATATGTCTTGAAATTGCCAGGAAACTAATACATAAAAGTACTCCCTCTTTGCAAATATCTATGTACACAAATGCTCAGGCTACTATAAAAAGGATAAATTCTCAGAATCTACAGAAGATGTCATGAGAAACAGGTCAGAATGTGGAGCTAGCTAGTGAAGAACTGTACAGGAGGGGTAAGTCCAAATGGCATGACTTACATCGCATGGTTCTTTCAATGCTTATTTTTCTTAAAACCAGGAGTCCTGCATTTTAGAGTTAAGTGGATAGAGCCTCCAGCCAGGGTGTGTGAAACAGGGCGAACCCTCCTCACTTTGGAGTTATTGAGTCACATCGTCATATGCAGAGAGAGAATATAACACGATTTATTTTAGGAGATACGCATCTGAACCCTTTTTGGGAAAATACCTGCTTTAGGGTAGTGTTTAGTATCAAAGTTTTGAGTATAAGCATGTAGGCTGCACTTAAATTAGCTTTTGAGTACCGAGGTCAGAGTTCATGAGCACAGAGATGACAACATTGCTAAGCTGACAGTAGCAGTACTATGGTTTTGACCGTAGTGTAGTTGCCTTACCTCCATTGACACCTCTTCTGGGAAATCTATTGAAGAGAAGTAACTTTTGGTATTGTCATATGAGAAGAAAAAGATAACTGCCTGTGCAGGAAGAGTTTTTGACAAGAAATTTTAATGTCCCTCCTCAGCCTCCTCACAACCTCTTCTGTCAATCCATATATTATTAATAGAGTTGTTTTAATACATCTTATACATTTTTCACTTCAAGACTTTTAGATCATTTTGATTGACATTAAGGCAATTACAGAAAAAAAATTCTAAACCATTTCTTCAACATAAAAGAAACAGTTTAGCTCCTTTTAATCATGCCTACATATTTGAAGAAAGATGAGCAACCTCTCTGTAATCCTGGAAGCCCTCTAAAATATCCTTTTCACTGCATCCTTGCAGATCTGTAGGGAATAGTTAGGATAACCCTGTGTAGATTTAAGCCTTTGGCAAGAATTTATTCTCCCCAGACATTACTGTTATTTATTTTTATATTTTTAAATTTCAAAGGCAAAGGACTTGTTATAGTCAAGTATAGTTCTTCCAAGCTAAACCAGATGAATATTTTACAACCGTTGTAGCACAGTGTAGGAAGAACAGAAAAATAAATCAGCTGGTGAGCCATTATCATTCACTTTACATAGTAAAAAACAAATACAGCTGTCATTTCCTAACTTTCATTGAAAATAAATTGAAAAAGTATATCACTCTTTAACCTTGCAAAGAAACAGAGAATTGCCTAATATTCTGCAATGCCCATTACTTGTGTAATATATATTACAAAGGGGTGAAAAAAAGAATTGAAGGTGTGAGAGAAAGTTGTAGAAGTGGATTATCATATCCCAGAATCATAAAAGACTAATTTGAAAGAGAGAGAGAATAAAGAAGAAGGAAGAAATCAACTAAGAGTAGTCAAAATAAATGGCAGTTGTTTCTATCTTCCTACATGGCTTTGCAGCTAGTATATCAAGCAGATAAAAGGGTAGGTGAGTGTGGGTGTTGTAGAAGTCCAATATTGGAATTGGCTCAAACCCTCAGATTTCTGAAATAGTTTATAAAACTGAAGCATTATTTTTCAAAGATGCCAACATAATCACTTAGACTTTTCATCTGGAAAGTAAAAGAAACTTGCTATCTATTTTCTTCCAACTTGGTGCGTTGAAGTCACGAAAGAAAGGCAAGGAGGAAGCCCCATGCTCTTTGTCAGTGTGTTCAGGCACATATGAAGCTTTAATAGCCCAGGTGAATGAGCACGATTGTGCTATATAGAACATAATCTTTTTCCAAACACCTGACCTGGGAGTCAGTCATGCTGAGGACAGTTTCGATCTTCACTCCTCATTGACCAGACTAAGCACTAAACCTGATAGTTGATGAGTACAGACAGCTACATGATCCATGCTTGCCCTCCTTCAGTCTGATCATGCCAAGAAAACTAATTGCAAAGGCAAAGAGACAACAATCAGTTTACAATGTCTCCTCTGACCCATGAAGTTTTGGACCTAGCATCTATGCAGGAAGACTTCTGAATAATTGTGACTTGTCCCATCTACCACTCAAGGGTGGTTCATCCCACATTCTGTCACTTTGTGACTCATTACTACTGAAATCTGTAAGAACTGTATAATCACTATTTGGATTTCAAAAACAGCTCAGTTGAGAAGTTGTCCATCTTACGGGCTTCAGATAGCCCATACCAGAGGATGATCGATGGCCAGCTGACATGTCCAGCATGCTGACAGCTGGTGAAATGTGTGCTGCTGGTCACATATTAACTACCCTTTAGAAAAGACCATTACCAAAGCCTAAAATCGTTGTTGAGAAGAAAGTACTTGTCCTGTAAATATTTCTTGATAATCAAGATATAATAACTTCTTTCAGGAAAAAAATTGGCAGATTCTGTGTATAGGGGAAAGTAAAGAGTTACATAGAGTTCAGCTTCTTCAGAGGACCTCAGGAGACACAGGACACAAATCATATTCTACTTTGTAGTATCCTAATTGTGTCAGATTAAATGGAGAAATAAACAAACCCTTTTTTATATAATATACCTGACGAGCATCTATTATAGCATCCTCCAGAAGCAATTTCCAGTGAGCTGTATGTTCGTGCATAGTTTTACTAAAAAGTAAAGGAAATTGGAGAATTTATTTGACAGCTAAAATTAGAAAATTAATGGACATGGATAATCCCCTCAGATATTCAGAAAACGTGTATGAAGAACCAAATACAAAGGCACAGGAGAGGAAATACTTCAATTTAGGAAGAGAAAAATGAATGGTACTACTGGTGTGCTTTCTTATTCCTTAGAGTTATTAACTTACATACATGCATACAGTAGTTCCAAGAAATCTTAACCAAGACTGGAACAATTTTATGTCAAATTCTTTGTGTATACCAAATCTGACACAGTCTGATTTCTTCTCCTTCCTCCCCCAAAATACCCATTTATACATTGTACTCAGAAGAAAAAGCACACAAATTTTAGTTGAATGCTAAACACAATTATCATTACAATAATATTGCTTTGTCCATTGAGATCTTTATGGTCACATAATGTGAATAATTTCCTGATTTGTGAAGAAAGGCAGCAGTCTTGGGAAAATGTATGAAATTGTTCATACTTTTCATCAATTCTTTTTAGATACAAGATTTAAATTGTATGTGAGATGCATGTATCGGTGCACACTTTAAATGTCATTATATGAAGTTCTGTGCATGACTGTTCATTTTGGAGCCACTGGCAAAGCTCAAATTGATTTTGAACTTTACATCTGCCATAGGAATGCATTTTAGCAGATGATGGACAAATCTGCAGTTTAGTTCAGTGGCTACTGTGTAAGTGACGGGTCTTATATCTGCTGGAAATGGTAGTGTTCAGGATTATTGTCAATAGAATCTTTACAAAAGGATGCTTTGTTTTCTTTGTATTGAGCATATTCTACCAAAAAATATATTTTTTTACATAATTTCTTTAATTAATTTTTATTGAGCAAGAAACCGTTTGCAAGAAATTATTTTCAATATTTGGCACTGGATAAAATACTCTCTTAGATGATGATTATTAAACTTATCTTCAGTTTGGGGAGGTAATACAGGAAGGTAGCAATAAAATAAACTGCAGTCTGTGGTATGCCTTAGATATGGCATTGATTATGCAGCTGTGACTTTTCCATTGTACCCCTGTTCCTGCCACCCAGTCAAGCTCCTGACAATAATGATTCAGGTTCTCATTCTTATTGAGCATCCCTTTCTATTTCTGTAAAAAGCCTTTTGGCTCAGCTGGCTTCTAAACAGGTGTAACCCTTTTTTCGGTACCTCATTAGGCACCTTGCCAAGGACAGAAAGGCTGATTCAACTTTCCTGTCAAGCTATCTCTTTTTTAAAGTGGCACCTTTGAAAGTGAGATCCGATATTTTGCTCATGTGTCTGGGCTCAAGTTTGGGAGGCAACAGAGCGTTCCTCGTTATCCCAAAAATAAAATTCTTAAGCTTCAATGTTGACATTGGAACATGGGGTTTTGTTCCCACATATCTCACTGAAAAACATACATTGTGTTTCAGATATTTCCAGTAAATTTGACAACAGAGAAATAGACCTGTCATGGTTTTCTTAGGGTGGAATTGTTCATATGACAAAAGCTTTTCAGGAGATCAGTTCCGAGGTTTTTATTTGGGAAATATTTACTTTGAAGTAAAAGGGGTTTCAGCCCATGCAGAAACCGAAAAAAACCCAAGATTCTTCATGTTAATATGGTTGTATCTGGTGTGTTTATATTCTATGTATTTGGGCTGCAGCCCTCCCCAAAACCTGTTTGGAAGTTCCTGCTCTGGGGAGCCACCTCGGTGTCACCCCAATAAGGACATAATGCAGTGCCACTGCCCACAGCCAGCAGAGATCCTTTTCTTGAGGAACAATGTCTTGTGTGTCCTCTGCTTTGATTCTGTCAAGGTGGCTTCCCAAGATATTTAAGATCCCTTTTGATTCAATGACTTACTGATGGGCAAAAGGCCATCTCATTCTATTTTCAGAATAAATAAATAAAAAAAATATATATTTGACATATTATAATATAGTTGATAGCAGAAGGCCTAGAGACAAATGTTCTGCATTGGAAGTTCTGGCCTCTAAACTTGTTGCAAGTAGGTGTGTGATCATTTTAATGCCTGCATAGACCTCAGTAAAAGATGATGAATATTAAGGTGGAGGCTTATGGAGGCTTAGCCGGACTACTCCATGTGGAATGGAAAAATTCTCTAACTGGTTTTAATTATGCAATGTGGGTGCAAGTATGGATGTGCTGAATGCATAGATAAAAATAATTAAAATAAAATACTGGTTTATTCTTGCTTCTTTTTAGTTTGTTAAATCTCTAGTGTAGCTGTCATGAGCCAAAGCTGTGTATTCAGTACACCATAGAGGATTGCAATAATCACTTCTTAAGCTAAAGCTAAGCTTATTTTGCACATTTGATCACAGTCTCAGCCTACATTTGTGCTCTGGCTTGCCTGTTTTCGACTCAGCCAGCATCACTCCCCTCACCTTAATCCACCTTAGGGAACAAGATCTCCAGTGCTTTTGCCACGGAACGACTTGCACACCATACGAAAGGTGATCAGCTGCCTCCAGCTAAGGCATGGGGGCCTGACTTGCTAGCCTAACCTCCAACCATTAGGTGATCAACCCCATAGTTGTGACCAACTGCCCAGAGGTGCCATGTCCAGAAGCATCCTGCGGGCTGGTGGGGGGTCTTAGCTAAAGGGCAGGAGTGGCCAGTAGTCACTCCCTGGCAGTGGGGCCAAGGTTGGGTGGCCTCAGCTGCAGGGTCCTCCTGTGTCCAAATCTTAGCTCAGCACCATGAACCAGCTTCCTCAGTTTCCAGCCTTAGCCTGGGCAAACACGGTACATCCCACTCATCTGAGAGCACACACACCTATGCCACTACAGCCTTCCCTGGACTTCTATGATATAGGCTTAAAAATTAATAATTTAAAGAAAACAAAGAAAAAAATTAAAGGAGCTCTTGATGATGCCAGCTAATGTGTCAAACTATCCAGAAAGAGAAGATTATATATACAAGCTATAAAGAATGTTTGCAAACATTATCGTTAATGTGCACACCTTATCAACATACATTGATTTTATATGCATCCTTTAATTTAAATAGCTTTGATTTTCTGTCTGGAAGACAAAAGAGAACATTAATAGCCATCGCTTATTGAATTTACAGAGCTGTGCATTAGTTCCTTTAAAATGATCTTGTGTTTGTTATGCTTTAACTATTAATATTTAAAAGAATATTAGAGGTGCTGGAAACCTGAGTCATGTAGACGTTATAGAAATAAATTGCATATTTGATATTAATTCACTCTGCTACTTCCTATCATCCTCCATAAAATTGTATACTTCCTGCAAAGCTACCAATAGCAATCTCTGTGTGCCAGTTTATTACCTGTATAGATATCATTATTCCCCTGTGACAGCAAAGTCAAATTCAAGGCATTTTTCATAAACTAGGAAAAATTACCTTTCCAGTGACATATGACACAACCTTCAACTACTAAATGAATCCAAGAAAAATTCTCCTTTGGGAAAAGACCTTGCACATGATTTGTCAGCCTTAAAAATATTACTTGAGAAAGTTAATTCTGAGAGACTTTACAACTGAGCAGTGTTTTTTGCTTAAACTGCACTCTGCTATGATGCATTTCAGAATCAAAACTACAGAAAAAAAAAATTGCTTTGCTATCTGTTAGCTGTACAAAGACTATTAGGCCCTCACCATGAGATCTGAGACCTTATTGAAAATCTCACACAAAAATTTTATTTGTAAATGTCATGTCATGATTTTCAACACAGGTGTTCCAGGAGATTGATGCTGTGATGAGGAGCCTGAGGAATGGAGACTGAGATGAGATGTCTGGAGACTGACAGGGGAGTTAAAGTAGGATGAAATGGTTCAAGCAAAAGGCATCAGCTTTGGGGAGGAGGGGAAGACAAAAGAATATTCATGTAAAGAACGCACTCTTTCCAAAATCTCACCCAGATTTAACCTTCCTTCTGCTATTGGTAAAGATGTGTCTGTAAAGCCCACTGGCACCTGGGCTCCTTTGTGCTGGCCCATATGTGTGATGATAACCTACAGATGCTCCTACACCCCTCAGTTACTGAGATGGAGTGAGTACACTGTGCCTGCTCACACCTTTAGGAAGGGTTAATGAATGGCTTAATTACATCCTCTAGCTGAGCTCAAGCTGTGGATCTAAACCAGCTGCTGTAAGAGACAGCTGCCCGGGCATCATGGAGCAGCAAATGGCGAGGCTGCAGGCTGCCCTGGAAAGGCTTCAGAGATACAGGCTGACAGAAGTGGTGGAAAAAGCTATGTGGAGAGGAAAACTGCCAAGCAGGGAGCTAGGAAGCTGCAGCAGAAGAAGGAGAGGTAGGGAAGGATAATCTGCTATTGCTTGCTCTAAAGCTATCAAGAAAGAACATCTCTAGACATTCCTGCTTCCACCTGAATGGGCTAGGCTAGAGTGTCTGAAATTAGAGTAGGGGCTCATAACTGAGTTTGCAACCAGTTGCATTTACAGGGTGTGGCTTTGAGCTGTTTGTTAGCTGTGAGGGATGGTGATCCTATGGTTGGATAGGGTGGCATGGAATGGGGATGCTTGCCTTCACTGTAAGCATGTACCGTGGGCTTCTACTGCTCAGAGTAGGTTTATGCTGCCTTAGTGAGATTCAGCTGTGCAGTACAGCTCAGTGCTGTGCAGAGACCCTGAGGCTACCACTGATGACAGCACTATGTGATGACTGTGTGGTGCTTGCTCTTGCACAGGTAATCCTGCTGAAAAACATGTTGGAGCAGTCTGAACAGCATGGTGTTTGAAGCAGCTAAACCTTTTTACCCCAGCTGGATCACAGCTCTTCCAGGTGATGCTGTGCTATATAGACATACTAAAAATACTGCAAAAGGCAAGGCTCTGGTATTTGCTGAAGCAGGGTGACACTGCTAGCCCGTTCTATCCTGCAGTTTAAGAAAATTAAGCTTCCCATCTGCATATCCATATAGTGTTAAAACTGGAATTTCCTGGAGTCTGCAGAACTTGGATTTCAAATAAAACTGCATGAAATTATTTGTGTACATAACTTCTCAAAAGCAAATTGGGCAGCTTCTTCAGGAACGGAGGTACATGAGAAAATGTCTGTCTGAGGAGTGTGACAGCCAAGATGGACACATCCCTGAAGAACTGGGGTCTGGATACTGTCACTGTCTGACTCGTGGGACCTGGCTTGTCACGAGCATAGCTGCTGGTGAGATAGTTGGACTGCACCCAGCTAGGGCTGAGGACCATCACGCTTGGTGTGTCTAGTAGGAGACTGGCCTGGCAAAAGCATAGCTTGTGGTGCATGTATGTTGTTTCTGATGCAGCAGAAGCTAAAAACCCCTCATAGAAAATGGAATTTGGTTCTATTACATACTTCCCAAAATTAGCACAAGGACCTTCTGTGTGAACAATGGTTGCAGTCCTGGGTATCCCATTACTTTTTTCTTGAGAGTATTTGTTTTATGCCATTACACTCACTCTCACCATTTAAACTTCAGTGATGCTTTTTCAGAATTTCAAGATTTTCAAGGATATTCAAATCCCATTTTTAAGCATGTGACCATTTCTAAGTCCAGTCAGTGCAACTTTCAGAGAGACAGGTTTCCAGTGTTTGTCTTCTGGTGCTGGTGCTATGTAGAAGCACCTGGTAACTGGTCATAGTCTGGTCTATGTGAATGATTGGGAGGGAAAAGAGTGGTAAGATTAACTGATGCATGGTGGAGTCAAGCAGAGACAGCTGTCTCTGTAGCTGTATCCTCAGCAATTGCTGAGATGTGAGCACAGGGTGAAACCTTTCTCACTTGTCATGTGCCATTCTTCACTCAACCTTATTGCAACTCCTTTCCCCACCGACCCCCCCCCCCCGCCCCCCCCCCCCATCTTCTCAGTGGAGAAGCATTTGCCCATCAGTGTTTTGCAGTGGGTGGCTGTTCAGCTCACAGCAAATTTTGGAACATGATAGGCTGTCTCAGACATTGTTATCTTAGTGTTTTCATGAGATGTAGCAGACATACAGTCATTAATAGCTCTTTGCCTCAAAGGCTTTTCCACTGTTTGGAGGAATGATATTAGCAAAGGGGTATAGGAATACAGGGGTTATGGCCCTGGCTGTACTGGGAATTCAGCTGCTGAGTTTTCTATAGTTTGGGCTAGTGAGATGAGCGTTGGACCACCCTTCTTACTGCTTGAGCTGAATATACTGTGTTTGAACTTATTTAAGATTCAGAGAAATTGCTGGATACCTACCTACTTGTTGGCAGGAGAGTTTACTGGGCTTTTTATCCTTGGGAAATTTCACTGTACCTCAATACCTGCTGTGGCATATACTCCTGTGCAGCTCCTTAGTCTCTTTCCATCTAAATAATAGCTATATATGATCATGGGAAACTGCATTTTCAGGGATGACTTATTTTCCTTTGTAAGTCAGTATTTAGCAAGAAAGAATGCAAGGAGCTGACTAGCTAAAACCCAGAATTTGTAAGATTAAAGTGCTTTTAATGTGTATGCAGAATAAAATGAAGAAGATGCTTAATTGGGGGCTTATAACGTACAAAGACTTCTTTCTTGCAGCTTCCAAAGTTGTCAGAATTAAGAAAAACAACAAAAAGGGTTAATAAAAGTAACAAAAAGGGCTCTTTAAAAATTAGAAACATGAGAAACATTCTCTTTGCCCCTTTCAAGAAGACAAACTGATCACAATTCCACTGTCCATAGTTACTTCAAGTAATGAATGAGGATGTGTTTGTGCCATTCTGTAAGGTGAGGGGATGGCTGAGTTATTAGTGCTGTATTAGAGAAAACTTATTGTCACCACAGTCCAGCTGAATCTTGATCTGAATGTCCTTTGCATTACGTGTCCCCCAACACTTAATTTTTAGGTATGTTTTTGAATTTCTGTGTTTTATCAGAAGAATCTGAAGCTGGTGTGTGCAAATCCACCATGAATTTCACAAGCAAGTATACTAGTATGCTGTATCTCATCCTTCATCTTTTCTGAAAGTGGGATTAGTGGGAGTTTACAATTATCTAGCTCTACTTCTCTCGAAAAGGTGTTGCAAAACTAATGGCAGTAAGATACAGAAGCATTTTTCTTGTTGCAAAAATCACACAAGTCAGAACTTGCCACTTATATTTTCTAAGGTAAGTTTGATGATTATCCTGTAAATGAACATTGATTTTTTTTTTCCTGTAGATCCCATTACTTTCAATCCCAGAGAGATTGTTCTGTCTTCTTGCATACCTATTATAAATGAATAGAAGCCATTTTCTTCATACATTATTGCTTTTTTTCTTAAAAAAAGAGATACCCCAAACCACAACTCCCCCCTTTCCCCGTGATGCTCTGAATGCTAGTTCCAATTATTTTTAGTGTAGGAGAGATTTCTGTGCTTTTATAACTGGTTGACCCACAAGGTGGCACTAAAGAGAAAAGTGACAACTTGGCTAATAAAAAGTGAAAACCAAAGGCAAAATACCATATGCTGAATCAATATTATTTTAATTAGGAGCGCACTTCCTTTACTGTCAGTTAAATTTTATTTTGTGAAAAGCCTTAAAGCTATATAGCAGCAAGGACGGTTCATTGCCCCTGTCCCACATCAAAAGTTAAGTTTTTAGGAGAATAAATGAGACACAGGTCATCTCCTTATCACAGCTTCAGAATCTTAAGGAGGATAATTGTGATCAAAATGTAGTTAATTAAAATTTTCTTCTCTGAGGAATAAAGGAATTCAAATGAACTAAAAACTGAAAACTTCTTTTCACACATTATTCATGTTGGTAAGATATGACACAAGGAATTATTCATTGTCTACAATGTGAATGAATTTTCTACTAGAATGTTTTGATTGTTTAATTTTTCTGCCTCTGCTGTTGAGTGCTCTGGTCTTATTTAATAAACAAATTATTTGAAACAATAGGGCTCTGTGATCATGACCGTTGTACCAACAGGGGTTAAATCTTGCCACTTTGATAATGAGTGTGAATTTTCACCAAGAACAGCTTAATTGTGAAACACCTTTTGAGATCCAAGTCACATGTGAGCAGTCGGATTAACATTTTTGTAACAAGAAAGTAGCAGTCATGACTGTTCTGCTGACCTGAAGCTTACAACATACTGAAAAAAATTGCATCTAGACCTTTATAGCCAGAACAGCTATAATATTTTTAATTCTTCTGAGATGTGTGCCTTTGGCATCAGCACTATGAAGGGCAATAGGGGGCAGGAGTTTACTTGCAGAGACAGACTCAAAATAGTACCGATACATTAAGAAATAAAATCCTTAAAACTACTATGAAATATTTTCTAGGAGTTGACTGGTGTTAGAGAATATCTGGTAGTGCGCTCTGAGGCTTATCAAATGATCAGATATATAGATCATGTATTTTGATGCCTAATGAAATTGCAAATTTACAACCACCCTGGAAATCAGGAGTGACCCATGGGTAGCTTGAAAGAGTGGAATCTAGGATTATGACTGAGTAGGATATTTTCATGTATTTTAAACATAGGTTAAAGTCTAAGTGCTGCTGATGCATTTAGATTAATCACTGCAAACAACTACTTATTTTGGTTTTGTTTTTTAATCAATAACTGGTATTCTACATTCAAAGACCTTGTTTGATTGGTTCACATTATTCACGGTGTGAGGAAATAGAAGTATCTAGTCCTTGGGATCCCAGTAAAATCAAACCTAGACAAATTTTGGCCAAGAACACTGAGGTAAATGATCTTCCCCCATCAGCTGAACTCCTCTTCCCCTTCATAATTTTCCCCCCTCTGTTTATGACTCCCTCTTGGCTCTTGCTCCATTTTAAAGGCTAGGCCAAAGAAAGCCACGTTTCAGCATGTCCCAAGGTGCACTGTTGGAATCAATTATAAAGTCATAGCAATGAGAAACACATGCTAACCTTTTCCTTGCAGTCCTTATTCAGAGAAAGTCTGGGATCAACCAGCATTTGGACTGAGGAATTTCAGAGTGATTCTGTTTGTAGATGGCTTGTGTTTGTTTTTACAGATCATTCTTCTTGAAGGATTGTTGTGGGCTGTATTCCCACAGCTGTTAAATTTGTCCACATTTCTTGAAAAATTTCCTACTTTATGCTTATCCAGGACATTTGGCAAATCACAAATCCCTAAGGTATTTTGATTGTGAAGCTCAGTGAAGGTGATCAGTGAAGGGTGAAGGTGAAGATCAGTGTGCATATCCTTACAGTTATTTAGGGAGTCCGTAGCAGGGTACAAATGGTTATGGTGGAGCTGGCAAAATACATTCATATACTCATATAATGTCTACTGGACACAAATACAGACCTGAGGCAAAGCACAAGTATCCTTACATAAGCTGGAATGCTCTACCTTAGCTGAATTAGGAATCTTGTGAGGAAACACCCATATTTTTGCCTGTAAAATGGAAACGGGACACTGAAAGAAAGAAAGGAGTGCAGCATGTTTACAATGCTTTACAAAATAGACTAAACTCTGTATTGAAATCCAGTACCAGGTCTGAATATGTAGAGTTAAACGGATGAAAAGATTATCCACAGATGTTTTTAAAAAATGTGGTTTAATCTAAATTTTAATGGAACTAAACCCTTGTTTTGCCCACTACCATGTTCCTTGTATTTTTTTAATGAAAAAGTGCAGCAGATAAGACATAATCTAGGTGTGGGAATGTTGGTTCCTTACATAATCTGGAGTTCGCATAAATAATTCTTCTTCTCCCCCTGAGACTAACTTTTTAATACTAATTGATTCCAATTAGCCAGTGTTAAGTGTAATTATTCAGTGAAAGAAACAAACAGTATTATATCTATGGTCTGTATTCCACTACTAACAACATGGCATTATTGAACTGGTGGAACTGAAACGGTTCATCCATGGGAAAAAAAAAGATCTTCAAGAAGCTGTATTTTAAAACACTGAAAAAACGCCCCTGCATTGCAAAGAAATTAAATATACTTTAACTAACACTTGCTAGTGGAGAATGAGGATACTTGTTTTCCTTCTTAAATTACTGCTGAAATGAAGAAAAAGAAATGCAATGAAGAAAAAGAAAAATCAGTTGCTGAGTAGATGTGGATAAATATGAAAACAGAACATCTGGGGAAAAGAATACATCTCAGCCACCTAAATTGAAAATCTGAAATATTTACTTCTCACATGAAAGTAGATATTTTTATCCTAAAACTTGAGAAAGAAAATGCCGAGTTTTGAGGGGGAAAAAAAAGTATTATGATTTTGTAGGATAGCACTGAGCAGTTTAAAAGGATTGAAACATAAAGGAAGAAAATTTCACAACAAAGGGTGGTGACGGTATGATTTCAAAGCACAAGATGAATGGGAAGCAGCATGTGGTTACTGGGGCCTGGTGGTGTATAGGCAATGCTCTGTTGATACCTTCTCTGATGTTCCTTCAAACTCAAGAGGTGACAGAAAAGCAAGACATGATGATAAAAGAGAAAGGAAGGAGGGGAAGAGAAGGATCCAGGTTACTGGGGAGCCTCTCTGTCCTGTGGCAAACTTTCATCTACTTATTAGGTAGGACTTTACCCACAGCACAGACCAGGACCAACCCCCTCCCTCAGATATCTGTTCCTTTAAAAAAGGAAAACCAAACTTGTCCAAGATAAACAAGTCATCTAAACATCTCTAATTATATTATAAACTATTATATAAACTAAGCATAAATAGTGCTTACTGCCAATAAACTCAAGTAAGAAAAAAGGTCATTTATACAGGTGATGTGAGGGTGAAGGAGCAGAAAATGATGGAAGGAATGTTCCTTTTCTTTGTATGTTTAAGCCAGCACAAATCACTGTGTGTCAGATTGTTTTACAATCCAGTGTTTTCACTTTTAATTAGAAAGTCTTTCCCTTAGCATTTTTCTTAGCAGTGATTTTTAAACTAAACAGAAGGTGTATTCCCCAGTGCCATATGTTAAACCTGACACGTTACTGAAAATGTCTTCTAGAAAAAAATCCCAAACCCAAACAAAACCAACCCCCAAACCACTGAAGGTAGGGCCACTGTCCCAATCCACTCCCTTTGGCCTATTTGTAAGCCCCAAGAGGACTCAATTGTCCCCTGTAAGGCAGCGTCACTTCTTTGAGGAATTAGTCATAACTGAAAAGCCAGTGATGATGGACTGACAATTTCCTCTTTGCTTCACTGGCAAACTGTGTGACTTGGAAAAAGTCAACCCCATTTGGTCTTGTAAGTAATAGCCACATGGATCTGTCTGTGATAAGTGAATAGCTCATAATACTTTGAGAGGTCACCTTATTGATGCTTTTTGACCAATATATTAGTAGGCTATGAAGTGTAGCCCATTTTAAGACTTAAACAGGAGGGGTTAAGATCTATGGGTATCCTTGACTTTGAAGTATGCAAGGAGAATCCAACTATGACCAGAGAAATGCCTGACTGAGGCTGAAGCGATCAGTGGAGCACTGACAGATGTGGGCTGATGCAGTCTTTTCCCACCTGTAATCCTTCCCAATATAAATTCCAGTTGATTTTTAACTTTGCATAGAAGGATATTTTTTGAGCCCCTTACGATGTTTTGTTTGTTTGGGGTTTTGGTGAGCAGAGTCAGTATGATAAAGTCTGTCTGTAAACCTCTGCTATACCCAGATGAAAGAAGGACAGATCAATTGGGTTAAAAACCAGCAATAGTTGGGCAGACTCAGAAAGCTGTAATGTGCTGATCCCCAGTTTTGATGAACTGTACCCAGCTGCATGATATACAATGAGGTTGCTCATTTACAGAGCTTTTCTTCCAAGACTGTAAAGCACCAGTGTGAATACTGAGAGGCGTTGTGTGCAATAGTAACGTAACATAAACTACAGCTTTATGGGGGTCCCTCAGCAGCTCTTTGCTAGCCATCCTACAAGCTGGTATAGAATTGGAAACTGTGCTGTCTGAAGTACATCTCAGTTTCTTCTGATACTTGTCTAGGGAGGGCCATCTCCATAGCAATTCAGTGAAGGTGAGACTTACTCTTATTTTGTACGAGTATGTGAAACCCTAAGCTATAAGCTCATAAAATGAGATTGCATACAACATGTTGATGGCTTAGGGGAAATTTTGAACAACAGGGAGTCATTATCAGGGTTTTGCTGAAAAAAATGATCGATGATCTGATGTATTTTCCAACAGTCTTTGCAGAAAGACCAAAGGAGTTGCAACCCACATCTATGTTTGTAACTGTGGACAAATGAAAAAAAAAAAGACTTTTCCCCATATATATACACATTGTTTTTTCAGAGCCCCATGCCTTTGTATTCTCTCAGCAAAACAGCTATGTATCAGTATGTACACAGAACTACTTGCAGAGAGTAGCATTTGAGAACAAATTAGTAAGTTAATACCTTCCCTGACCTGTACCTGGTCAAGCTACGTTTTAGAAATCTGTCATTTCTAATATGAAGAAGAGGTTAATCTAATAAAGTGAAGTTTTAGAATGATGGATGAGTTGAGGCACATGAGCTATTTAACACAGTACCTAGCTGCACCTTCTTATTTCAAGTCTCCAGATTGGCAAGAAGCCCAAAGAGGTGGAAAGGGGCTGCAAACCTCTCAGTGGTCTGTTTGAGCAATGACGAAAGTTGGAGGTGAATATAAACAGTCTTAACTCCCATCAGTCATGCCTTGTGCCAGGATTTTGAGTGCTATTTCAACTTGGCTTAAAAGGAATTGGCCTCATAGCTTCTTAATAACATGCACCTTAAACCTTTTACATACCCTCTCCCAATATTGGCCCTTCAATTTATAGAACAATATTGTCAAACTTAAATTGTGTGACTGACTCCCTTGGCTGGGGTTGGAAGATCTCAGCCTGGAGAGTTATGTATTTGTTATCTGTACATCAAGAAGGCCAGAATGATGCTCCTGTGCTGTCCCAGTTGTACACCTCTTTTTAAAAGTGGCAGAGCTGGTTAGTCCAACTGCCTGCCACTCATTGCTTTTCTGAGAAGGCTTTGAAAAACCTTAACCTGTGAAAGCTGTAACTAATCAATTGTATTTAATTAAAAATGTGATTAAAATTAAACATATTTATAAATATTTATAAATGTTCCACTGTATTTGAGGCTGTATTCTACTCTTGAATTACATCTTTACCTGAATGTCTCCATGAACTGCTGATGAGAACAAACATAACTTAAAAATCAAATGCAGAGAGCGATAGAGGGAAACACTATTTTACTCGTGCCTGATACTGACAGCCTGCATACAAAATCTTAAAAGCACTCAGACACTTCCTTTTGTGCCCACTTTTAAAGGGTTTAATGAAACATATAGAAACTGACATTTTAAACCTGTAGCTTTGGATGTTAGTTTGCCGTGTTGGTTTGTTTCTTTTTTTTTTTTTTTTCCCCCAAATCACATAGCAGTCGTTTTCTACCTTTCTGCCTCAAACTTCAGTCAACAAATAATGAAGGCTATTTTTGGATAATAAAATGTTTCTGTTCTTTGGCCTGTTATGACAAGTGGGTAGTCAAATATCACCAGAGGAAATATGTGGTAATGCTAATTATGGAGCAAAATCTTAGTCCTCCTAGGACATATAAATACAATTAGCAAGTGTATCACCACACTTATAATTAAGAATAATTAAGATTACAAACCTTTCTTAGACTGTGTTCCTTTCCTTCGAGGGACAGTAGAGCTAAATACAATCCTTCTATAGGAATATATAAAGAAATATAAGGAGTATATAAGGAAGCTTGTAAATTCCTTATGCTTAATCTGGTAATCCTTCGATTTAAAACTGGTTTTAGTGTCAGTAAATGATCATTTGTATTCTACAACAGGATGCAAAGGGATGTAACATTTCCAGAAGATGTAGATTCAGGGAAAACAGATTAGGCATTTCCTCTTGAAGTAAAATGGCTAATATATTACATTTCATGAAACCGCAGATTTGCTTTGCTTATGAACGAAGTGTAGGGCTTTTTTTTTTTTCTTTTTGCTTCACTATGGAAAATGAGGCCTTTATCCTGCAAATTGTTATGTACGCATTTAACTTGACATACAGCATATATTCCTGTAGATTCCACAGGACTGAATGCCGTGGATAGACACATCTGTAACTGCTTACAAGACTGGAGCTAAGGAGCTTCAAAAAGAAAATGAACAGAGATAGTTTTTGAAGTATGCAAGCAAAATAAGGGGAACAGAGATGCTTTCAGACATTGATCTAGATCCTCACTGCATATATTAACTCTGTTTCTGCAGTCCCTATGTGCAAAAGTTTGGGGGCAGGTAGAAGAAGTGGGCTGATTCAATTTTCCAAACCGGCGTTCGCTCCAAGGGCTACTCAAGCCAAGCGTTCCTGTATTATTACCCCAGGCAGCATTTAGCACATCCTTAGATCCCTGCAGCCTAGGAGCGGGATTCAGCACCGGCAGGAAGGAGAGCAGGAGTGAGAGTCCTGGGTGCGCGCAGTACCGGCAGGGGGATTTCTGAGAGTCCCTGCCAGCGTTTACGGAGCGATTTTTTTCTCGGCACATTAATCCTATCGATTTAAGTAGGAGTATTTATCCTTTTCTGAGCTCCATCCCCACGTTAGTATGACAGCACTATTGTCGTCCAAACACGCAGTCGGCGGCTCTTCATTAAGTCTCTATAAATACGACACAGTAAGGGCGTTCAATATTTATGTGGCGAGCACACGCATTTGCGTGTAATCCCGGGCAGTCCTGCGGCTCGGAGGGCTCGCAGCCGCCCCGTCCCCGGCCGCAGCCCGGCCCCGGCTCTCCGCCCGCCCGGGCCGGGGCTCCCGCCGCCGCCTCTGCGACCTCCCCCAGAGCCGCCGCGTGTGACACACCGGAGAAAAGCCTCCCCCA
>VXBX01002842.1:363564-401625 GCA_013400415.1 Scytalopus superciliaris
CGGTTCGGGACGCGGGGCAAGGCGAGCTCCCTGCGGGTGGCGGTGCTAGCGGGGGGGCCGGAGCGGCAGAGTCCTCCCCCTCGGCCCGAAGGGCGCTCGGCGGCATGTGCTGAAGTGCCCCGCAGAAGCTGCACAAGTTGCCTGCGCGGCACTGCCGGACGGCGGGGAGTGCTCGCCGCCTTCTGCCCGACCTGACCCGACCTCGTCCCGTCCCGCTCCCGGGAGCCGCTCCCCGGCGGGGCTCCCGGCGGCCAGGCTGATGCGGCTCCTCGGGAAGTGAGAGGCGGCGCGTCCCGCCCGGGCCGAGGGCCCCCCTGCCTCGGAGCCCCCCATGCTTTCGGGGCCCCCTCGGGTGGCGGCGGCCCCGCGGGAGGCGGGGGCGACGCTGCCGTGATGGCCCTGGAGGAGAAGCGCCCGCCCGTCACCCCCATGATGATCGAGGAGGAGGCCGCCCTGCGGAACGGCAGCCGGGGGCTGGCGCCGGGACCCTGGGCCGAGGCGGCGGGGCCGAGACCCCGCACCACGGAGCGGCACATCGCCGTGCACAAGCGCCTGGTGCTGGGCTTCGCCGTCTCCATCCTGGCGCTGCTGGCGGTGACCATGATCGCCGTGCTGCTCAGCGTCCGCTTCGAGGAGTGCGGCACCGCCGCCGACGGCCCGCCGCGGGGCAGCGGCAACGGGAGCCTCCCGGGGTCGGCCCGGCAGCAGCCCGGTGCGGGGCAGCCCCNGAGGAGGAGGAGGAGGAGGAGGAGGGGCAGCGGCGGCAGGAGTTGCCGCCGTGGGCCCGGCCGCGGCTGCCGAAGCACCTGCGGCCGCTGCACTACAACCTGATGCTGAGCGCCTTCATGGAGAACTTCACCTTCAGCGGGGAGGTGAACGTACAGCTGGAGGTGCGCAACGCCAGCCGCTACATCGTGCTCCACGCCCACCGCATGCACATCGAGGCGGTCCGCGTGGCCGAGGACAAGCTGGCCGGCGGCGTGCGGGTGGCCCGCACCTTCTTCTACCCCCAGACCCAAGTGTTCGTCGTGGTCCTCAACCGCAGCTTAGAGGTGCAGAGAAGTTACAACCTCAAGATAATCTACAACGCCCTTATCGAGAACGAACTGCTGGGCTTCTTCCGCAGCTCCTACGTCCTGCACGGCGAGCGAAGGTAGCGGAGCGGCCGCGTCGCCTCAAACCCAACTCGGTCCGAAGTTGGCGGCCCCCGCGCTGAACTTGGGGCGGGGCGGCGCTAGGACCCGGCGGCCGCGGAGCCTGGTGATGCTGCGGGTGATGCTGCGGGCTCCGCGCCGCCCGGTCCCGCCGACGGGCGCGGGGCCCTGCAGGCACGGGGAGGAGCGGCCGCCGGGGTCCGGTCGGTCAGTGAGCGCAGACCGAGCGTCTCCTCGCCGCCCCTCCGGCGGCTCGCTGGGGGTCCCCTTAGGGCTGGCGTTGGCAAGGCGGAGCTGCCGAGGCGCTCGGGGACCGCGAGCCCTTGCCCGCTCCGCGCCCCCGGCCCGTGTCGGGAGGGCGGTCCGGTCCGGGGTTAGCCGGGAGCGCCGGCAGGTGAGCGGAGCGCTCCGCCTGGGCGGGGAAGGCTTCGGGTCAGGAGATGCCCCAGCGCGGCTTGGGGACGGACGGGGGTACCGAGCAAACTTCTAAGGGTGGCAGGAGTGAACCAGACTGTCCGCCCGGTCCCCGTTGGGACAGGCCCGGAGCGGAGACTCCGAGTCTCTTTAATAAACCCTTCGTCTGTGTCCGGGTGCCCCTGTGTGATAGAGCCTTGCCAGCAGCGTGTAGGGGAAAAGACTTCTCTGCTGGTTTGAGTTTATTGTATTATCTGGAGCAAAAACGTGGTGGGATATGATTTAACGAAAGGTGAATACGTTTATATCTCTGCAGCTGAGTCGCTGCAGATTTACATCCTGTGTCCGGGCAAACCTAATTAGTTTTCATGCAGAACAAGATTCGGTCTTGATCTGTATTTGCTCCTGTTGTTATAGCCCCTTGGGTCCCTGTCGAGACCCTTGTTATGATAGGCAAGGTCACTGTGGAGGCCCACGTTTAGGCACTTACAGAGGCTTTCTTTTTTAAAGTAGTCTTCTAACTACAGTCAAGCTTTGTAATAGAAAAGAAAGGTGGGATGGGCTTCGTGATAGTTCTGGCATGGTTTATAATTTTAGAATTAGTTTCTTTTTAAGCCATCCTTTCTTGAAACATCTGTGCAGGGACAGGCTTTCTCTTCCTGAATCTTACTGTTTTATACTGCAAAGTGAAACAAAGAGTTTATAGTTGAAAGAACTAGGCAGAAATTCTAAGTCAGACATTAAAAGCATCCTCACCAACCCAATTAAGTCAAAAGTCCTTCTATTAAAACATATTTTGATTAATATGATTGCTGAAAATTTTTAACAGCCCAGTGTTAGAACTGCAAACAGGATTGAAATTAAGTCTTTGCAATTTGTCATCAAAGTGAAATAAAATGGAAATTTGAAAAAGCATGGTTGTAGGAAAAGATGCAGATAAAATGCCTTTTATCACGGATGATTGAATGGCTGGGGTAATTGGGAGCTCTTACAGACCGGTATGGAAATGGGGAAATCAGAAAACAAAATACTGTTAACAGCAGGGGGTATAATTCACTTTACAAATCTGAGAAGTTATTTAAGCAGTTATTATTCTTGTGTACTTAGACTTTTGTATAGGAATAATTGAACTGTCAAATAGGCGTGGCAGTGACATTTTTCCAGAGTTACTGTACTACACTTCAGTACAGATTCCCTAGTTAAGATTTAAAAACCACCAGCAACAAAAAAAGGTCTGTTCACTTTTTCAGTCATCAGAATAGTTTAAGACACAGTGTGGAAGGCAATTGTAAAATGTGTTTCCCAGTACTCTGTGTGTAACTTCTCAGATATAAATTGCTTTGTTTTTAATACACTAAGTATAGGCATAGAAGATCCTTACCTTATGTAAGGTAGCATTGCTATATTAAAATCAGTGGCATATTTTCTCTTTACACCAGCTCATTTGTATTTCTTTCCATAAAATCTTTTTAAAACTATAATCATGATGTGGTTATAGTTTCAGGTGTAAAATGGCACAGGCTTAATGACTCACTATAGTATAAAGTGAATAATACACATTCTAAAGCAGGAAACTTCCTTGATCAGAGCATGCTCTTACAATGCAGTAATTTGCATTTTGATTAATAACCCATTTTTTTATTGTAATACTTATAATCATTTGTACTCCTTAAATGTGGACAACTTCTATTGTGATAGACAGACAGGCTTCTTGCGTGCTCTGGGAGACTTTGATGTTCCAGCAGGGCTTCAGCTTTTTGTCATCTTTATATCTGATTAAAATACAATAGCCTCGTTGGAATAAAGTTGCTATAAAAGGTTCCAAACCATCGTTTTTCACTTTTGTTGTACACAAGGAGCTAATAACTCTGGCTAACTGTGAGGCATCACAAACACAGTAATGCCTTCACTTTATGATTTTTTTTTCCCCTAAAGTTAGTTTCTGAGGTCTTCACAGGTGAAATTCATAAATCAGTCTGAAATGTTGACAGCTCCGTAAAAGCAGCTTCTGACTGAAGTCTTTGCTACTCTGCTTGAAATGTAAAATGCAAGTGATATGCTACAAATTTACATTATATGCCCAGAATTTACTGGCAGTGATCAACAGATATATAGTACAGAGCTACTGTAGAGTACTGTAATGATAATGCAGGCGTAATTCAAGTGAACATCAAACTGTGGCATAAATGAAAAGGAAAAAAAAAAATTCTTACACAGACAAAACAAACAGACATATTCTTTCGTCTTATAACAACTAAGATGTCAAAATAGATAGGTTGTTGAGGAAACACATGTCTTCCTTTAATAGATGAGATGGAATTAAAACACCTGTGAAGTACTACTGTGGGTATGCTGAGAAGACAGCCTGGGAGCCTGGCATTCCCTGAAGTACAACTTCTTATGGTGATATTTTGGGGAACTGGAGATAAGTGTTGTTGCCTAGAGAGGTGTGTAAAGAGATGGATTAAATACTTAGCCTGCTCTTCACTTTTGATAGGGTATAGAAGTTTGCTTGTTTTACTTGAATACAGAGACAAATAGATAAACAGAAACAATGTTTCGAGTTTAGTTTGTTTGGGTTTTTTAAGTGTTAATGTTTAACTTTTGGGAAGCAGTTTTAACTTTTTGTTTTGCTTTATGGCACAACAAGCAAATCAATGTTTGATAGTAATGCACATGTTCTAAATATCACTGTTATTGGTAATTGATGCATTTTTAGTATGAAATATTGACCACCCAGTGTTGGCCCAGTTATGTCTATGTGGTTATATCTGTCTGTGAGAATACAGAAGATGAAGAGTTTACCAGGGTTATCAGGTTACCAGGGTTTATTACCTGGCGAAGAGATTGTTTCAGTAAGTGTTAAAAGACTACTTGTAAGATCTCTGAGAAGTAGGGGTGGGAAGACCAGAAAGGGGGGCCAAGGGAAAGCTTCCTTATTTAGAGTGTGTCACAGTGTAAACAGTGTTCCTTAAGTATGCATTTACATGTATGTTGGAGCTCATTAAAATTGTTAATTGCGTAGGAAAGTTAATCATTCTTCCTTTATTAATAACAGGCCAGTCAGTTTTCCGTGCTCACTTGAAGCTTCTGTTGATGTCTGTAGCTGCTTCGAGTGTGCCTAGAATGCAGAACCAGGTCCACTTGAAATACTTTGCATATAAATTAAGTTGTTTTTACTTCATTTAATTGGCTGATTTGGCTTTGTTGCACTAGTGCAAATCCACTGATAACACTGAAATACCTGGCATCAACTTTTTACTTTAGATTTAGCAGCCTTATGCAGAATTGTGGTTTTAGTAATCCATGTTTTGTAATGAGATGAGAAAAATGTGCTATGATGAATTCCTTCAATAATTACTAGCCAGAAAAAGGCTTTTTCCTTTAGACAAAAGACTGATGGTAACTGCTCCAGTGGTGGAAAATTTTTTCAAATTTTTAAAAAAATTATCCTTATTTGAAAGAGATGATAATTCATTGGAAAACCTGCATCTAGTTCTGTCAGGTGCAGATGCACTATAACAAGAGAAAAGCATAACATTTCAATAAATTTATTTCTTCATTGTCTCCAAAGTATGTGTCAAGCCCAAGAATTTTTAGAAAAAGTTTATTAGATACTTTATTTTCCTTATGGGCTACCTATTTTCTGCCTCAGTGTCAGAGAGTATCATATTGCAGAATAATGGTTATAGATTGATTAATTATAGGTGCCACCATTTTCATTATATCAAAACTGTCCACCCATTCTCTTCCCTTAGAGGAATAACAGGTGATTAGTCAGCCTCTAAAATTTTGATAAATGTTTGCCTGGTATCTAAAATTGCGTGGTTATTTCCACTGATGGAACCTTGGAAAGTGAGACATGAATCAATACCACTCAAAAAGCCTACATATGTGCTACCTTTACAGTCACATGGTTGGCCCATGGTAATTTTCACATTCTTCATGCCTTCAGAAAATACTCTTATCAAACCCCATAATTCAACCTTTTAACTGTAGCTTCTTGTTTCTGCAAAAAGATCATTGCACATGGGTTTTCTCCACATGTGTAAATATAAGTCTCTACCCAGAAAGTTTCCAAAGAAAACAGTTACAGGTTTTATTGTTGAGGTCAAGCCTTCCCATTCTCTCCAGTGGCATAATAAATACCTTTTCCTCCTTCAGAGATATTTTCATAATTTGACCCATTAACTGAAAGCATTGATTTGTTCTCTATAAAATACACCAGAAAACAAAAACACATGTAGAAGTACAGTGAAATACTCTGTGCTTGTTTGATCATTTACTTACATTTGTAGTTCTGCAAAGCTCACAGAGTTTTTTTTGGACGTGCACAGACACAGCAGTGCTGTACAGTACTGTGTGCCAGACCTGCATGCAGCCAGTACAGAAATAATCAGCAGTGGAAAACAATGACCCTCTTGAGTGCACTGTGTGACCGTGAGTTCTCATGCCCAAACAAAGGCAAAGTGCCCTGTCAGTGTCTCAGGGAAGAGTGAACTCCCTGAAGGCTGTTAAATCCTGGTTTGAACTGAGGACTGTGCTTATTTTACATTGTATGACCACTAGTGACTCATTTTTATTTTTCACATATTGATGAACAGTACTGCTAGAACCTGAAGTTTGATGCAAGGCAAGGGATTATTTATTTAATGTCGGTGTGGTGTCTGCAAATTTGTAGACCATTTCTTTGTATCAATAATGTTGCAGTAGTGGTAATAAGACAGTGATGAAGCAGTGTTCAAACACTGTATAGTTTATCCAGTTGTATTTTTCCCCCCTTTAGCCACAGTAGTCAAGCAGTGTCTTACTGGTATGTTGATGAATCAAATGCTGGGCACAGTTAGTAATCACTTTTTATTTTTCTTTGCTGCTTTTCTAGGTTTCTTGGTGTTACACAGTTTTCTCCTACTCATGCCAGAAAAGCCTTTCCTTGCTTTGATGAGCCCATCTACAAAGCCACTTTCAAAATCAGCATCAGACATCAAGCAACTTACTTATCTTTGTCCAACATGCCAGTTGAAACTTCTGTTTTTGAAGAAGATGGATGGGTTACGGATCACTTTTCACAGACCCCTCTCATGTCCACATATTACTTAGCCTGGGCAGTGTGCAATTTTACATACCGGGAAACTGTCACCAAGAGTGGAGTAGTTGTAAGTATTTCTAATGTGTCAATACATTTCATTACTTTGAAAACCCTCACTTTTTGTAGGGGATCATGCCATCAAGTACTTTAAATATTTCCTTGATTAGCATTTCTAAAATTTACTAGTCTATTTAATGATGGTATGTATTGTTTGGGACCTTTTCTGGAGGTTTGTTTAAAGTTTTTGGTTTATCTTAGACTTTTTGTAACTGGTTAACTTAGTAGGTGTGGTTGTCTGATGAAATGTTAAGCTTTTGAATATGCCATTTCACTTCACTTTGGTTTTCTTGGGAAGTTTTTTCTTGTTTTTCCTGTAACTTTTTCAGTATGAGTGTTCATGAGACTATTTATTAGAAGAAAGCAGTAATACTGGTAGGGTTTCCAGTCTCACTCCTTCAGTAATGATGTGTCCTGTGATGTGCTGTATGCTAGCTCAGGAGACCCATACAGTAATTTCTATCTTAGATCTCTTGCTCCAGGAGCAGGACTATCTGCTTCCTGAGGTTGATGGACGCACTAATTTTCTGCAGCTGTTGTTTTCAAATATGGTGTGGTTCCAGGAATTAAAGCATGAAAAAAAGAGAGAAAATCCTTTATTTATGTCAGTTTTAGTCTTGTGTACAAATATCAAGGTCAAAACTGTGTAAGTCAAAACATACATGAGAAATGCCATCAGCTTAATAGAATATTTCACAACACTGTCATCTTGGTTTTTCAGGTGGACATACAGAGAAGCCCTTCCTTCTTAGTTACTGTGAATAACAAAACAGCTAGTTCTGAAAGCAGAGGAGTAGACAGCAGTTTGAGCTGAGGGGTTTGAGCTGAGCAAAGGGGTATTTACCTTATACTTTTGCAAATGCTGTATGACTTTGTGGTGTAGCCTGGGGGCACAAGGAAGAACTGCGGGCTGATCAGATTAGTAAACATCACCTTTAAACACTTTGAGCCAGCCTAAGCGTTATGTTGCTGTGGAGCGAGCTGATCCCATCTTCTCCAAACCGAAGGTATTCCTTACCTTCCTTGTGCCAGCCTTCAGCTCCGTACAGCCTTATGACCTGGCTGAAAACTGATCTGAAAAATAAGTGACAATGTGGTAAGTTTTCAACCGAAACACATGAATGATCTGGCTTTTTGTGCCACTGCCAGCGACCTAGCATGGATTTAAGGCTGTGCTGATCGAAGATGGACAGCCCTCTGCATTGGAATCTCTCATTTAGGCCATACTGAAGGGATCAGCAAATAAGTCTTGTTTTTGTTGCTGGAACAGCTGGATAGGACATTAGGGGCCTTTCACTCTTCTTCAGCCCTTTCATACCATGGCCAGCAGACTATTCTCTGGCCCCATGAAAGGAGGAAGCATGACTAGGAAGTGGTTCTTTGAGGTTCTTTAACCTATAATAATATGGAAACTGATGAGGCCGTGCTTGCGTTCCTCATGTTACCTGTGATGGCTGAAAGGCTTTGAGTTTGTGGTTTGGATTTTTGGTGGGTTTTGAGTATATTTATTTATTTTTCTATATTGTTTCTCCTGTCAATTCAGTGAGTTAATTTAGAAAAGGAACTCAAAAGTGCCAAGATAAGTAAGAAGGGAGAAGTGGAACACTTCTTAGTGTTGCTTCCAACAGATTAATTATCTGTACAAGAGGGATTGCTCATGGAATGAGAAACTGGTTGCCTCTGACTTTGTAATAGTCATAGAATCATAGAATGGTTTGGGTTGGAAGGGACTAAAGATCATGTAGTTCCAGCCCCCTTTCTATGGACTGGGACAATTTTCACTAGATCAGGTTGCTCAAAAGCCTCATCCAACCTGTCTTTGAGCACATCCAGGGACGGGGTATCCACAGCTTTTTTGAACAACCTGTTCCAGTGTCTCACCACCCTCACAGTAAAGAGTTTCCTCCTAACATCTAATCATACCCCCTTTCAAGTTTGAAACTGTTACTCCTTGTCCTATCACTACACTCACTGATAAAGAGGAGTGTTCACGGGCGTATCAGGATGTTTCTTGTTATCAATCAGTATTGGAATTTCAGTTCAGGTAGGATTTGATGATTTTTATTGTAATGTACTCCACCTGCTGAAGGATTTAGCCTGAAGCTAAGAATGGCCTGTATTTTTCAACTTCAGAAAACACTGATGGCTCTAATAAGATGGAAGTTGTTTGGTGTGTACCCTGGTAGGTGGCTCTCATGTTCCTTGTGCTCTACTACAGAGTAATGCTTGCAAGTTTGTGCTACATAATACTAGCTTGTTATCTCACTCTGAAGTGTCCTGGGCTCATCTGAGAACCAGCTGGAAGCAGTTCAGCTTCCAGCTTTGGTGTCAGCAACTGTATGAAATATGGGGGATGGGCCTCAGGACTGTCATCAATTTGAACCTACTTTCTCTTCAACTCATTTTCTTGTACTGCTGTTCAGAGCTCATATCCTGCAGACTTGCTGCTTGAGTATGTTTGATAACCTGAAGACAAAGGCATGCTTGCATCTTGTAGGTAACAGTTGATAACTTCCTGCTGTTTTTGTGTTTGGCAAAACTGTTCTCCAGACTTGATGTTTAACACGCATCTGAGGAGAAAATCCAGGTATTTATTTGTTAGGAATTTGTGGCTACTAAAGCTTGATAGTTACACTTGAGTCTTTTGATTTGGTACATGTAGGATGTATGTATACTCCACCAGCTTAACAGTATCACTGTATAGAATCATGCTAACAATTATGCAAATTAGTAGAATAATCTTTGAAGGACTTCAAGACCCAAAGCCTACGTAGGCTGAGGTAGTCTCTTATCCCATAAAATTGTTTGTTTAGTCTAGAGTTTTAACACTTGTTTTTTTTAAAATACACCTCTATGATAGGGGTGTTATTGCCCAGGAATACCAGAATAGTTTACGCTGGGTTATTGGTTAAATATATCTTGCTGTTTTTCAGTCAATTTGGGATCTTAGTGTCTTTAATCATGGTTCAGTTTTGTTGAAAGAGTGTTTTTTAAGGTATGAACTCTTGACAAGCTCTTCAGTTCAGAGCGGTGTTCTTTCAGATGAATTGCTGAGGTAATCCATCTTTTTGAGTCTCTTGTATTGCAATAACAGGAGTTCATGGACAGTACTGGCTGAATTTGCAATTATCTGAACCCTTGCACATGCAATTTCAAACTTCTTGGTTTCCTTCAAAGCCATGTTTTCACTAAAATATAGTTATTCCCATATCCTTGGCATTTAACAGAAATGTATAATAAAAGTAAGTTTGCTTTTAAAAATGAATGGATTTTCAGGAAAATTAACCAAACCTGCAATTGAAGCATCTTGATATGCCATTTCTGGTGAATCTTTCTTCAATTCAATTTGTACAATGTATATTATATTTATTTTGTAGATATATTGTAGACACCTAAAAGACTTCACACTGCATGCACTTTTGCATTTCTTTTGGTACTTCTCTGAACCAGGTTTTTACTCACAAAACGTTTTTGGGGTGCAGGGGCTGTTCTTTCAAATTTTAACAGCATGCTAATGATTAAAATCTCACCTCTTTTCCAGCTGACCAGTATTAATAAAATGCTGTGGTCGAGAGTAGATAAACTCCGAGAGGAACAGAAGTAACTGTGAGATGAACAGCAGATTTGTTCCTCAAAACTGCTTAAGTGTTAGCTGCTCATTTCTTCTTAAAGAATGACATTGACCTCAAAATTAGTTTAAATATAAGAGTGACATTCAATACAAGTCAAGTTAAAAGTAGAATCTGCTTTTGGAAAGCTTAGGTAGCCAATCAAAACAGTAATTTTTCTATATCCTATATTATTCTTGGAGAGATGAAGATGTTCTATATTTCATAAACTAAAATTAACTTGGAATTAAGCAGTTCTTTTCTAGGATCACAGCTCAGTGGATATAAATCATTAGCATAACTCTTTAGTCCAGATGGGTCTGATCAGAATCTCTTGCAGAGTAGGTAATTTAAAAGTGGAGCTAACTTTTTTATATGCATTACAGATATATAATATGTTGTTCAGATTTGTCTAGGATTACAGGAAATCACTGCAGCTACCATTGTCTTTGGGCAGGAGCTTTATTCCTGTGAAAAGAATTATGATGCAGTCATCTATGCTGCTGTGGAGTAGGGAGCAGTACAGTTCTACCAGGGTGGTGCCTGAGGTAATGTTGTCTTGAGGGAGGAGAGATGCCCTTACAAGCAGGCTTAGCTGATCCTTGTACTGCTCTAGCAGGTGTGCCAGCTGTAGCTGGTGAAAATCATGGGATCTGTGTACTGTCATCTTCGCACAGTACGATAATCCAGAAAACTCCACTTACCTCCACATGCTTGCTTGCTTCTACTCTTACGTTGCATTTCTTAATCATACCTCTTTATATATATATTCTTTGTCAGTAGTTCTTAAATGCAAAATATTGCTGGCTGTATTGTAGTGTCTGTCACATCATCTCACTGTCTCTTTCCTTCACTGTTGTCTTTATCTGTGCTTTCAATTCACCAGGCCTTTTCCTACTATTGTTGCTCTGTTTTTTTCCTGTTTGGATTAATTTTTACGGTACTTCATGTTTAGCTGTGCTTCTATTCTTCAAACCCTCTGTTTCTCATTCCTTTGTCAGGTGAACATGGAAACTCACTATATCCCTGCATGGCTGTCTCGTAAGTTATTTTAATTCCTTTTTTTTCCTGCTAATTCTTTCTCTTTTCAGTTAGTGGAAGGAGTGGACCCTCAGGGACAAAGCACAGTGTATCAATTGAGATGAACATATTGCTGGAAAGAGATGTTTTGGGGTGATTCTTTCACCATTCTTCTTTTTTTGCTGTGGATGGGATGTGGAGATAGATATGGAAATAAAACGCCAACTGGCAGCTCTAAAGTGTGTCTCTTGTCAGGGGGAATATCTGCTAAAAAGAAAGTGTGTGGAAAGGAGTGGAATCAGGAGGAATGATGGGTGCAGGGGTTAAAAGAGACAAGTGCAGTCAGTACCAGAGCAGATGGGAATGAGCATCTGTGAAAGAAAGTGGCTATCTGGCTGGGTGGTGATGAGTGGGAGGAGGAATGCTGACGGAAGGGAGTGCCTTAAGAAGAATTTTGCGTGGTTTCACTTTTCCTACTCCGCTTCTATTCCAAAATGGTTGCAGCATGTGTTGCAGTGCTGGGGGTGTGTGCCTGACAGCAGCTGGGTCAGCTGCTCAGGGCAGGACCTCCAGTGTCTGATGGAATCCATGTGTGTTCCATTTTGAGGAGATCTCTATGACTGGGTACATCTTGGTGTCAGCTGTATTAAACATTGCTGTAGTCATCAGTGCTGAGTAATTTGCCATGATTCAGAAAAAGACCTTGAGGCTAAGAAAGATCTTATGATAAGAGTAATACATACCACAATAAGGCCAACCTTTATTGCACTGCTTTTATTTTGTTATTACTTTATCTAAGATGTAATTAGAGATCAGAAGCTCCTGGTTAAAGATCTTAATTCAATACTTTATGGTATGTTTAAGTCTTATCTTGGCCAACGAGGAGGAGCTCTGCTAATTTGGCTAAAGGAAAATAGGATAATTACTGTTTTCATAGTGCTCTCTGGCTTACAGAGAGCCTGCATAAATGTCCTGGCACTGAGTTCTCTCAGGCATGTGCTTGAGGGACTCACTCAGTTTGGCTCAGTATCACACAAAAAGATACAGTGGTCTCAGAAATGAGATCCGTGCAGTAGTAGCAGCTTGATTCTGCACAAGTGAAAAATCATTTTTGTCCAGAAAGGACTAGTGAACAGAGTCACATAAGCAGACTTAGGTTAGAATTGGTGCATGTCCAGCAGCTAGTGTTTGTTTAGTTCCAGCACCATGGGACCATGTTTTTATTCAAGTCCTTAAGACAAGATGACTGGAGGTAGTGTAGTGTTTCTAGTGATCCATGAGATGTTGGACAGCTGTGCTGGGCATTCCCTTACCTGCAGTGTGGTGGTCAGTCTGAGGAGATTAAAGCACTGACTTTCAGTAATAATCGAAAAAAAAAAAAGAAACAAATGCGGGTTAAACAGCAGAATAACTTTTTTTCCTCCATGAGTTTTGCCATTTGTTAGTTTCTAGAAAAAAATGAAAATATCAGTCCCTGTCTAAAATAACTATCTACTTACTATGCAGTTCAGCCTGTAGCTTTTAGAAAATTATTCTGTATTTGAAAAATGAATTAATATTTTTATCTAATAGCAGGAGTGACCTCAAGACCAGGCAATTTCTGTCAGCTAATGACTACCTGGATTAAAGGCCTGAGGCTCTTCCTTAGGCCCTCTCTTCAGCTGATGGTTAGTAACTGCCAGCAAAGTCTCTTCATCAGTTATTATTTATTAATCAGTATTGAAGCAATTATACATGAGATAATTCTTTGTGGGTGAGCATATTGGTTACAGCAGAATGATTTTGCTATCAAAAGTAGAATTAGTCCTCAGTTAAAATTAAGTTTTCTTCCTCTGTTCCCTGAATTTAGTCCAGCTCCAGAGTTGTGCTTTACTTTCGAAGCCCTGCAAAGTAACTTTTGTTAGCCCATCATTTACCACTGGGAGGCCACACAGGTATCTGATAGACAGGTAACTGCTAACACAGGAGGCACCAGGCGTATTTCTGAAGCCTGGTCTGATGCAGATTTGCAATGTTTAATACTTGTATGCCCTTGAATCTCATGCCCGTTCACTTTTGGTCTTTATTACAAATGTCCCAGTCTTGCCTTCCCCAGAACAGTTTTCATCAAACAGTTAAAGACAAAATGCATGTTACAAAGAATGTGTTGGGAAGTATGTGGTTACATTGAGCTAGAAAAGCACATATGCATATGAACATGGATAAGTGTGTTTGTGCTTTCTTTTGCTTGTATGACGTTTTCTCTGTAGGTTGGTTCTACAAATACCTTTTACTCAGTTCAGTGCTTACTCTTGTGAATTATTTTAGTTAAGATGGAAACTGTAATATAATACAATAGTAATCCAAAGAAATTGTAACCTTTTCAGATTCACTGCATCGATACTTGTTTACCCATTCTGTTTCAGGTCTGTATATTGAAAATAACTTCTGGTTTATTAATTTTTAAATACTATAGCTACAAAATGTGCTACAAACAAACAAAACCCTATGTGATCAGCATCCATGCTAAACTGAATATGCCAGGGAATCTGTTAAAAACATAAATTGCAAACTTGCAATCCACTGTTATTGATTTCTGGTTGAATTTGCAAGTCGAATGCACTAGAAAAACACTGTACATGCATTGTGCTTACTACTTTAAAAAAATGCTCTCCATCAGCACTTGTAGTACATGCTGTATTTAAATGTGATATTTGTTTTATTAACATAAGTGCCCAGCTTCACTCTGCAAATAATACTATTGAATTGAAAGACTTGAATTTGGGAACATTGTTTTGTTTTTGGCTAGGAAGATCACCTGTAAGTATCTGGGGGCAGTGGTGTACTTCTATGTAGCAGCAAGAAGACTCTCAAAAAGCACAAGTCGGTTTCTTAATTTGTGACTATTTTGTAGGTTTATGGCTTGCCTGCAGTAACAGTGAGGAGAAACAGGGAGGCAGAACATGTGATTCTTGGCCTGATGGTTGTCAGAACAGCATCCTAATTGTAATTCTGTGCATTCAGGAGCAGTTCAGCCTGTGCTGCTTTGTCTGGGGTCTCTGCTGGCTAATGAAAAGAAAGAAAGGTCTGAGACTTAGTACTTTCCACTCCTTCCCTGCTATTTGCCCAGACAGAGTAGTGTGAAGTCCCTGCAGTTCTTCCCGTTTCCAACATTATGAGCAGGGGGTGGAGAGATATGTAAAGGAAGAGATTGTTTCATTTTCCTTTCATGTGCTAATGAGCATATGCTTAGTAGTATGTACTGCGACAATACAACTCATAGTAAAGACTGAAAACCCGAGCTGTGCTCTGCTTTTTGTACTATGTTGTTTCATGTTTCCTTATGCCTCTTATATTCTGCTGTCATATTTGACTTCATTAACTTATTTGTTAAAGTGTTTGTCCTTGGCATCAATATGAATTCTGCTTTCTGATGCCCAGGAAAGTAGCAGGAGTCTATTAACATGTTTCCATAAGAGTCATGCTCTTGCTATAAAAGCAAAAAATGCGTACCAAATAATCTGTAGGAAGTATCTCACTCCTCCAGAACAATGTAAAGATGAACACATTCCTGTACCAGCCTGAACATCTGTCAGTCAAAGCAGTGTTATCCTGTATACCTACTGTAGCAACTGCACTCTGTGCAGTGAAAATGGATTAGGGAGGCAGGTGACTTAGTTGACATCTAGTTGAGTGACAGGTAACAGTATTCTTGAGGGAGGAGAGTGATGTGTGCTTTTATTTATTTATAGACCACTGTCTCCTTCAGGGTTTAGGTAAGTTTTAATCATATTGCTCATACAGGAACAAGAAACTTAGCCTGTTTGTTTCCAATTTTTACAGCTAGTGGTGGGAAAGTAACCACTCTTTTCAAAGGTTCATATCTGTTGCCAGTCCAAACCCTTCTTTTCAGACAGTCAGGTGTCTTTAATGATCACCTTTTTTTTGCTTTTGTCCCAGTATTTTTTTCTGCCTGGAGGTTTATGGTGTTCACCCGCATTTTTACTAGAAGATGTAGTCAATTTGATTTTCTACTAAGGTATCCATAGGGTTGATAAAACTCTTTTGTTCTTCCAGTGGGGTTCTTTCACACTTAAGATACCTCTTCTGAAGACTTTTTTTTATCATGTGCCAGAATGAGAGGCTGATGAGCAGTTCTGTGAAAAGGGCCCTGGGAATCCTGGTGGATGGCAAGTTGAATCTGAGTGAGCAGTGCCCTGGCAGCCAGGAGGGCCAACCCTGTCCTGGGGGGCATCAGGCACAGCATCGCCAGCCGGGCGAGGGAGGGGATTGTCCCGCTCTGCTCTGCACTGGGGCGGCCTCACCTTGGATATTGGGGGAAGTTTTGGGAGCCACAATGTAAAAAAGATATTAATCTATTAGTGTCCAAAGGAGGGCAGTGAGGATGGTGAAGAGTCTTGAGGGGAAGCCATGTGAGGGGTGACTGAGGTTACTTGGCTTATGTAGTCTGGAGAAGAGGAGACTGAGGGGAGACCTCATTGCAGCCTTCAGCATCCTCATGAGGTGAAGTGGAGGGGCAAGGACTGATCAGACTGATCTCTTCACTCTTGTGACCAGTGACAAGACTCAAGGAAATGGCATGAAGCTGAATTCTGAGGCGGTTTAGGTTGGATATCAGGAAGAAGTGTTTCACCCTGAGTGTGCTTGAGCACTGGAATAGGTTCCTTGGGGTCACAGCACCAAGCCTTTCTGAGTTCAAGAAGCATTTGGAAAATGCTCTCAGGGAGATGGTGGGATTGTTGGGCTGTCCTGTGCAGGGCCAGGAGTTGGACTTGGATGATCCTTCTGGGTACCTCCCAGTTCCGCATATTCTGTGATTCTATAATTGTGCCTTTCCAGGGTCAAGCCAGGCTTCACATGTCCTTCCCTGCTACCCTGTAAGGGTGTTGTTTGCACAGGGCAAACTCTACAGCCATGGAAATAGCCAGGGTGACTGACTGCCTTGCAGGCAGTGCTCTCATTCTTGAGTTTATTCCATCTTGTAGCGGTTGCTGTGACTGTCCAACTGCTCAAGCTCAGCACGTGGCCCCGTCCCCTGGCACCCCTCTCATGCAGTGAGGTGGGGGAAGGTGGCAGAGAACCAGCTTTGTTGGCCTGGTTCCACTGAATGGTACCCCTAGGAGATCCTCTGCTGCTCCTGCCTAGCAGCTTTCTGGCTGCTGCATGCTGTTGAGACATAGCAAGAGCAGTCGGAAATGAGAACTGAGCATGTTATCTTTGTATTTGAAACAGCATAATTTGAAAGCAGATTATGTTTCTCTTTGAAGGATAAATGACCTAACATATATTAAAAAAAGTTATCCCACAGTGGATTGTTATGAAAAATATTTAGCCATGCAGGTTTTTTTTTTTTTGCACAGCTGTGCTGAGTGGTAATGTGGGAGAATGAGAAGACTAATATTTTATTTATTTGAAATTACTACTGGGGGGGTAGGGAATAAGAAGCAAAAGGTGTTATTAGCATTTGCCTCTGGGAGTACCCACAGTTTTCCCCCTCTCACCCTCCTTTTCCTGAGAGTGGTGATAGTTTGGTAGTCACAGCAGCTTGGAACCTCAGTTAAGAGTTCATATCCTCAGGACAGCAAGCAGTACTTTAGTTAATAAAGATAAAAGAAGACAGGAATAAAAGGTGGAGGAAATAAAAGGTGGAGAAGGAAGGAGGGAAGTGGATTCCTATGGACTAATTTCAAAGAAAGAAGTATACCTACTGAATCATTTGCATACCACATATGTTTCTTATAGGTCTCCAGTCCCCAGGCTAAATAAATCACAGTCCATGGCTGAACAACAGTACATCATGCTGTGTTTCATTTTACTGAAAAGAGTTACTGTATGTTTAAAATTTGATAATGTTATTGTAAGTTTATTGGTGTCCTTTAAGTATCATGGGAAGAAAGGGAAACTGATTTATACCTGGTGGAAAAGTTAGATAGTTTTTTGTCAGGTAGATAGATGTCTGTTTCTTAGACAGTAGCCCAAATGGGAATGCCAATGAGTGGTAATGTGTGCTGCTTTATTTAAAGTAATGCGTATGAATGCATATGCATTCATAAAATAAATACTTGTAATATATGTATTGTATAAGTATTTATTTATACATGTCAGAAAAGACATGTTTTGGCTTTTTTTTTTTTTTAGTCCCTTCAGACTAAAGGAATAATTCTCTGCATGTTACTGAAATTCTGCTAACTGGATTTGGGGGATGGAAAAGGAGTAGTGCCCCAAACTTAGTTTTCTTCTCATTAACCTTCTTTTTTGGATTCCTTAGCAATTCCATATGTTTAAAATGTTAAGTATGTGGTTCCAGGGTAAGAGAACAGAGTGATCACAGGGAATATCTGATTTATTTCAGTCTGCAGTACTTTTACTGTATCACCTTTCTGCGATAAGCACCAGCAAAGGTAGTGGCGCATTATGTCCTTTTTAGGAAGCCTACTATCATCCCATGCTCAGGTTGTATTTGATCTGTTGTAACCTGCTGTTTTACCTGGGAAATGTAGAGTAGTGGTTCATACTTGTGTTCTGCTTTACTTCTTTGGGAACTGGTTAATGCTTATTCTTGAGGCAAGACCATTAAGTCTGAACTGGAAATTTAGACGGTATGAGCAGTTCTAAAATTACATTGCAGTCACCTGCTGACCCTGATGATCACTTTAAAAAAAGTTTTAGTAGCAGAGGATTAAGAAATAGGCTATATTAAGTTTTCTATTAAAAATTTTTACATCTGTTGTGGACAGTATAGCAATGAGTATATTAAAGTTAATAGGCCCCAAGAGAGCAGAAAGATGAACTCCTTGGGAATATGATACTTTGATGTAGAAAAAGGAAATTTGAAACTTTTCCTGGTGTCTCTGTAGTGCTTGGCTGGTGATGATCCACAAAGGACCTGTCATTCAGAGTTGCTGTGGGAAGTATCATGAGGTTTGTCTGCCAAGTGAACTTGCATTAACTTCTGGCCACAGGAAACATGTGAGGCATACAGAGTAGAGAGGGTGGTAGCTTAGAGTTAAGAACTTAGTGGAAACCTTTTAAAAACAGTGATGTGTAAAGCATGAAGAGGCTTGAGAAAGTGAAAGGGGAGAAGAAAACTTTTGACTCCTTGCTATGAAACAACTTTGAAATGCCTGACTAGCTTGGTATGTGAGAGCTGCTTGAGCAGCAGAAAAAGTTCAGGGAAAGCATAATTTAGGTATGGAAATGAAGATATGTGATTTGCATGGTTACAATAGGGCATATTATAACATTTGTCTTTTCTACAAACTACTTTGATGAATCACACATGACTAGGAATGATTATACTACCATGAAGTATTGTGAGGATAAAAAGGATCCGTGAATCATAGTGCAGCTGGTAGTGTAGAGTTGCCTGGCTTCACAGTTCTGTTATTTGGGGGTTGATGGCTAAGAAGAAATATTCTGAGTACTGTTTTTTAATGTACATTTGTGCTTTAGCAGAATTTAAAGTATTTAAATACATATAATTATACGGTCTGTTCCCTAGCTGAACTCACCAGTACAATGATACCTTGCAGTACCTACATGAGGAAGTCCGGAAAAGAACAAAACTGATTTCCCTTGCAGAATCTGTCTGCTCTGAAAGATGCTTCCTCTCAACTGCAAATGCGATTTACTGACACTGGCATGCTTTCATTAAGCTGTATTGTTGTAGTAATTACAATTAACATTTACAAGTTGAAGAGCTTTTCCATATTTATTGAGTTCTGTCACCTGAACTTGGACAAGCTCCCCTCTACCTAACAGCCTTTAACCACAGATTTTCACGTGCTTTCCTCTTTGGTGACTGCTTTGTGGCATCTAGTCACTTCAGACTCACGGTCTTTCAGGACAAGGACTTGTGTGTTTTTCATTCAGCAGACCAAGTTCAAATAGTGCTACTGACCTGTAAGTTGCATTTGAGCATTGTGGGTAAAGCAGTGTAGCTGAAAACTGCTGCTGAACAGACTTGTGTCATTCCTCCCTCTCCCTTACCTGCACACTTTTACTGTACTGTTTCTGTCAGATTTAGTGATCTGTTGCTGGACAGTGAGTCTGTTCACTGCAATAATCCAAAGGGAAACTAACAAAGTAATTTAATAACTTTTGATCAAACAATTTTCTCCAGTGTGTGGATAGTCCATGGATCTAACTTGGGAGGAGGAGGAAATGTGTGACCGCCTTTTTTAGTGATATACTGTCATAACTGTGGAGTCAGCACAATATAAAACTCTCTGTGAAGGTATTTTGCTGCTCTTGATGACTTGTGGAGGTGTCACTTTTTCATGTCCAAGCTACATTATTACTCGGGTGAAGAAGTTAATGCCAGTGCTTGATATGTGTGAATTACAAGTGAGATCCTTCAGAGGAGTGAGATATTGTTACTGTTTCTCTATCTGAACCTCACCTTCCTTATTATTAAAAATCCATTATCAGTTATTTCCTGGAGTCTAACTGTGTTGGTCACAGTAGCTGAAGGAAAAAGTCATGTGTTAATCCACAAAGAAGAGGCACAGTTCAGGGGACCTGCAGTCAGAGCTGGCCTTTGAGTCATGTTGCTTTACACTGAGATATTTTGTTTCCCAGTATTTCGAAAAAAACACAACATGCCTAACATAAGAACAGCAACAGAGGAAAATATTTTACTGTGTCCTGTATGAAGACCAGTTTAGAGATGAAAACCACTGGAGTATTACTCCTAGGCTCCAGCTGTGAGTGACCCTGACCTGGAGTTACATATGGACCACTGGTTTAATAGCTGCCAAAGGACCTGCTCTCTGTGAATGTACATTATCCGTGTTGGAAGCTGTTGCACTTTGTGCTCTCTGACAATTGGTGGCAACAAGATCTGTATTTTAGTTATGTGTCTTGTTTACTTAAATGCATTTATTCAAGATTTTCGTTGGTTGCTCTCTTCTTTTTCTGTGATGATCAGTGACTGGTCATTCTTCATCTGCTCTTTTTGTGTACCAGTCCTGATTCTATAGATGGTTTAGCTGTCCTTTTTCAGAACTCTAAAGTACTTAACCTCTCTCTATATGGGATTCACTTCCCATCTCTTCTTATTCTTATCACCTTTCTTTGTGCCTTTTAAGTTCTACAGTGCCTGTTTGAAACACTGAGCAAAAGAAAGGGGTGGTGCCACAACTGCCTAGAGTGCTTAAAGTTTATGTACTTGAGTTTGTTCTGTGGCATAATAATGTTTGGGTTTTATTCTTTCCTTAATCAGTTGTAACTTTTTGTTAGCCTATTGAATATCTGCTGAGCACTGAGCTGCTGTTTTCAGAGATCTGTCCATAGTGACTCCAAGAATTCTTCCCTGAGCTGTAGATAATTTAGACTATTACTGTTCATGCATAGTTAAGATTATTTTTTCCTGTTCACATTTCTTTGCACGTACTGATGTTGACTTTCTTCTGGCATTTTACTAACCAGCTACTTGATGACAGGAGTTTCATAAGCAGCATTTCGTACATATGACTGTTCAAATAATTTGGTACAGACTGCACACTTTTTTGCTTCTTTGTCCACCTTGCTTGTGAACATATTCCTTATTTCTTGTCTCTGTTGGTGTGGCAGAAGAGTTCATGACTACCAAGAAAATGGCAGTTGTATGTTCCGCGTTATGGCAGGGAACTTTGATGGATTTTTACCGAAAAGTCTTGCTGAAAAAGATTCTGATAATGTGATAACATGTATGCCTGAACATGAGAATATGAAGGTTGTTGCTAGAAGTCACGGGTGTAATTATGGTTCAGGTCACTGCTGTGTGAGAAATCTAGTAACATTAGCAATTGCAATTACTATGCTGAGATTGGCCAACATCTCTCTTTTGAGTGCATTTTAGTCAGTGTATCTGTTCTGGAATACTCTGAATCCCTCTTTAGGTTCTATTAACTGTATTGAACAGACTGCTGTTGCCTTATAGTGGAGGTACATATACCCTCTTATATACAGGCATGCACGACATAGAGACCTTTAGGACTTGAAATGCAACTAAAACATCTACTTTGTGAAGCATTACTCTAACCATAAGCTATAGTGTTTTGGTTGTCATTCTGTTACTTCTTGTTTTTTTCTAAATAAATCTTTGGAAATTTAATATTCTGCTTTACTTCAAGAGGAATGTGTTGTCTCTAATGACATTAAATACTTCATTTTTGTTTTGGTGCGAAACAGGGTTAAGGCACTCTTGATTCAATATCAGCAAACTAAGAATGGCAAGTTTAGATGGTGAACTGATAAAAAAGTCAGTTGTATGCATGTCCCTGGTGAGATGCTAACACGCTTAAAGGCTAAGTACCATAACACTGGGAAGATTTTTTTCTTCCTTATATTTCCATTTTTCCTGGTTATTATGGAATGCTAGTAATCTACAAATATAAGAAGCCAAATAAAAAAAAGTTGTAAAAATTATGGGTCTGATACGGGGAAAACTGCCTGTCCATTGTTTGCCTTATTTTTTATTTAAACATCCAAGGCTGTAGTGACAGGAAGATAATTTCTCTTCTTAATGGGAAGCAGATTAGAACAATGAATGAAACATCATATCGTTGTTTGAAAGTCTGTCTACTCTAGAGAAGGACAGCTAGTGATGTATTTAACCAATCCTTATATAGCTGGACAATGCCAAATATACAGCTTCTTTGGGAACTCCAAAATGGAAAAAAGTTGGACCTTCCATACCTGCACTTTTAATCTGGAAGAGGCTGTCTGTGGTTTTGTACCATTTTCTGCTCATCAGCATTCAGCGACACTGCAGGACAGAGTAAAAATACAGAAGCATAAGAAAAAGATAAAAGGAGACGGGGAGCAGAAAAGATAAATGACTCTGCTGTCAGTGCAGTATAATGAAAATCAAATCAGCGCTTGGCAACGCACAATTGCCCAGTATGGTTAACCCCAGACAGTGTTTTAAGTAAAACACGTTCCCTTTGTATTTTATTCTTTTATTTATATAAAGATAGATTACTTTGTTATTAGTTGATTGCAGGGGAAATTGATGTGCTGATTCTGTAAAATCATAAGAATGAGTGTGATTTACGTGTTTAGTGCCTCTTCAGTCATTGGCTTTGCCAATAGTGGAATTTTGTTGTTGCCAAGGGAAGGTCTGTTACAACCCCTCTTAGGTTGTTTGGGCTGGGTATCAAAAGGATTCTGCACCCAGGATACATTCGTCTTAAAAGTGTGAAGAGATTATTTGTTTGCTAATGCACATGAAAGATACGTATGAGTTAATGAGGTGCTAGGCTCAGTGTTAGTGTGCTCACCACTGCTCACAGTCTTTGCTGGTCTGGCAGGCATTGGCTGGGGAGGATTGTCCTGTGTGGCTCCTTTCAGCGTGGCTGAGCTGCTGTCTTCCACCACCTCTGACAATACTGTTAATGGTGCTGACTGGAGGTGGTGATTCTCAGTGGGGCTAACTGACCACTATCTGTGGTTTTATACCTTCATGTTTGTGTTATCTTCTTGAATCCGTGAGCTAGTGATGATAGCTTGATAATCATAAACTATGTATTTTTCATGTTTTTATCTGCCTCCAGACTTTCTTGTAGCTCTTTTTCAGGAGTTATACAGCCAGGCAATACCAGAGCTGGATGTTGGCATGCAGGCTGCTGAATCTTGGGGTGGTGAAAGCAGAGTTACCACTGATGGCTGTATACTGTAGTGGTGTATCTATATGACCAACTTATACTGTAATTTAAAGTAGTAGTAGTGAAAAAAGTAATTTTGGCAGACTTACCCATTTCATTTTCTCAAAAGAAATAATACAAGTATCTTTTCTGTTTTATTTTCAAATAATATTAATGTTTCAAGAATTTTCTAAAACAGAATTAGTTTTAGAACATGCCTATACTGGAATCAAAACACTAAAAGGAATCCACAACAACTTTGAAAGACTTCTGCAAACTTGCATTTTGTTCCCGATTGGATCTGACAATGTATTTTTAATGAAATCTTGAACATCTGCAAACTGTTTGCAAGCTGGAATTTTCATTTTGAATAGCTGACTGTGGAATCAGACTCTGTAATCATGAATGCTGTGTCTCCACAGTACCTAATTGCAATATAGTAATATAATAATCATAATAATAGCAATAATGAAATCCCTTCTCTCCCAGTTAAAAATTCAACATTCTGGATAGCATTTCATACTAGTAGAGTTGGCTATTGGCTGTTTTATCATGACTCAGAATGGTTGCAAATGGCCTCCAAACACCTTGCAGATAAAATACAAAATACACTTGTTTTCTGGGTTGTTCCTCTGTAGCTTCTTCATTTCAGTAAGTGAATATCGGAATACACAAGTGTACAAGAAACTTCTGAACCAGAGCTCTTTTCTCGTTGCAGATTAGGTTATAATATACAAACCTATCGGGAGTTCTGGTTTTGAGTCCACAGACTGAACTTCATTTGCTGCTGACTCTTATCACAGGAGTTATACGAGACAGAAATGTTCACAGGATGTTACAGTTTCATCCGTTCCTGTACTTTCTAAATATTTGTGTGGGCATTGATTGTTGTAGCTTTTAAGTCCTTGAATACGTTCCTATGAATGCAGTGAAATGTACAGCTATGAAAGCTACTAGTATATAAATTAGCAGGAATAGATAACATACCCACTAAGATCAGGTGTGGAGATATCAGTAATTTAAATGGAGATACTGTATAGTTGTGATCATGCTGTGAAATATGGGACTAAATCCATTGTAGATCAACTCTTCAAATATTGCAGTGTTCAGTGTAGACAAACCCTTGAACTTGTATTTACTTTCTTGTCTCAATTTTCTTCTTAAGCCATGGGGCCAAAATGGTGTGAAGTGCTATTGCATCTTTTCCGTAGTGTGCTGACTTAGTTATGTGAGCAGCCTTGTAACCTGATCTATTTCCATAATTCCTGAGCCCTCAGTGACCTCGGATTCGGAGTTTTTTCCAAAATATCTACACTTTCTTGAGTGTGATGAAGATGCTTTGGTTTTTATGAGCTTAAAGGCCACCATCTATTAAATAGGTTTTTTAACATTAATAGAGATTTCAGAATGCCTATTGCTCGAGAGCATGAAAAGCCCTTAACTGTCTTGGCAGAAAGGACAGTAAAAATCAACATTGAAACAGGAGTCATTTCTCAGGGTCTTAAGTGAGTGTGTTTTGAAGGGCATGCAAGCACATCAGTGAAACTTGGGTCAGAGAAGGTCATTGGAACGGCCTTTGCTACTTCTTAAGGGTCTGTGTTGTGGTGTCTAGATACAGAAAATATGGAGAAGAATATGGAGAACAATGGCTGTTCTGCTGATTTACAGCTATTACACAGCTTATATTTCACCCCATTCCTGTGTTAGCGTAAAATGAATGAAGCACATCTGTTCTTTTTAGGGAGAGATGAGTAATTCTCAGTGGAGTACAGTGCAAGTACAGCATGAGGATCCCTTAATGGGATCTGGAATGGAAAGTGGGATAGCAATGTCAGCAGAGTATCATGTCCCAGGTCATTCGCTATGTTGTAAGTCAGGGTTTATTAGATCAGACACATCTCTGCCTCTACCATACATGTGTCTCTCAGCAGTGCTGAATTGTAAAGTGCAGTGATGCTGGTGCCCCTGCTAGTTCCTCTATGCCATGCTCTGCTGTTAAGAGGAGCTTTCCTCACAAGCATATCCAGGCTGCTGACAAAGTTGCTTACATCTCCACATGTCTTCTCCTTCAAAAGCGTACCATTTTCTGAGCTTACCACTTACAGGCCTGCAATGATCTTGTGGTTAGTTTGGGTTTCCTTTTTTTGGGAGTAATGAGGCCCTTTCATTTTGTTAGGAAAAAACCCAGAGGTGAAGTTCTCTAATAATTGTTTAACATAATCTGTGTCTATTGACCTTTTTTTTTTTTCATGAGCAAGCTGGGCAGTGGTCAAATGCAGCTGTAAAAGTCAGAAAACCTGTTTGGATTTGTAATACATGGAGGTGCTTGGAAATAGCAGCTGGCTGGGTAGCGTTCAAGGAGTCCCTGAAGTACAGCAGCTTAAGGCTCACTGTCTTGTAGCCTTAATCCCTTGGGGTGCTGTCAATGAGATGGACTGGTCCTTGAATCAGGGAACATTTTAAGATTTGGCCTTCCATTTAAAAAGGAGTAAATCAGCACTGTGAGCATGCAACAATGCTTCTCCCTGGGATTTCTTTCTTCTTTCCTCATCTATTTTTTATCCCTTTGCTCTACCTAATAGAAAATGGCATGTTTGAAGACCCTCATGGGAAAAGTGTAGCAGATATTTTAGGGGCAGCAGCCTCTACTTGAGAGCTTTAGGTGAGACTGGTAGCAGAAGATTAGTCAGTGATATTTAAACAAATTTTTTTATTAGAAACTTCTGGTAGCGGTTTCTTTCACAGACTGATCTGAAGACTCTCAATTTCTTTTTAGCTTAATTTTCTCAGCCTAGCTCCTTCAGTCCCCTTCTGTTTTTAATAGTTTTTCCACATCCCTTTGACATTAGTGACTGTTTGCCTCTTACGGAAATTAAGTTTTCAAGCTCAGGGATTCCAGTCCTTGCTGTTACTTTGTTGCACATAATTAAGAGTACACAAACTGCAGGATAGAATCTTTTCTTCCATTGTCCTGCCAACAAGCACCAGAAGCTTTGGGAAAAAGGATATTTGAGATCCTGTTCTGATAGGCTAAACCTAGAGAAACCTTCCTTACAGTGTTCCCTTTTATCCTTTCCAGTGTCTATATCCTGTGGAAGCTTCGAAAAGATTCTGCATTTTCTTGTGTCAGTACTTGCTGAAGTGCACAAAGCTCTTACTGCCCTTGCACTGTTGATATTGCTGTAATAATTGTTCTTAATGCTTGTTAATCTGCAGATCCTCCAGTTGTAGGCACAGTTTATGCTGTGGGTAGAGATACGACTAGAGCAAATAAAGGCTGCCATTTTAAAGGTTTACCTTGCACTGTGCAGTCAGGGTATGTCTCCAGAGAGGGAATGCTATCTTAAACTCTAAGAAGTGTTAGAAAGAGAGACTAATGAAGCTGTTATATTGATGTGAATGTCAGCTGGAAGCTAAGCAGGGGAATAGCTT
This sequence comes from Scytalopus superciliaris, assembly GCA_013400415.1. Classification (NCBI taxonomy): domain Eukaryota; kingdom Metazoa; phylum Chordata; class Aves; order Passeriformes; family Rhinocryptidae; genus Scytalopus; species Scytalopus superciliaris. The sequence goes on from VXBX01002842.1 coordinate 389,966, forward strand.
TCTTCATCAGCTAGGAAAAGAGAAGGAAGGACTGTTGAAACAACAGTGATCTGCCCCAGTGGCAGCAAAGGAACATACCTGTGCAGTCTGTTTTATTATGCTAGGAACTGAAGTAATGATTCTGGTAAAAATGCTTTTGTCTTCCTATTTCCATAATTAGCATGCTATTTAAGACTTAAAGCTTTAGTGTGAGTTCTCTTTTGCCTGTGGTATAACCACTGTGCTTGATACCCAGGTTTCAGAAAATTTTGTCTTCTTTCCATAATCCATTGGACCCTGTTGTTGCTTTATGCTAGTTGGCTTACTGGGGAAGAAACTGCATTGACTTTTTTTTTTTTTTTTTTTTTTTTTGTAAGAAAGGGTTTTAATCCTATTTCTTCTTAGAAATTATATTTTCCAAAACATGCTATTTTAATCTAATGCTAACCAGCACATTGATATGAATGAAGAGGTCAGCTCTCACCAAATTGTTTTGCTTTAGGAGACTTGTGTGATAGTCATTCAGAGCTGGTTTAACCTCAGCTGGTTAGCTGACTTGCTGACTCTTAAGATGCAGACCAGATGCTGTGTTTGAGCTGTGACTGATGAGAAGGCGTTATTAGTAAATGGACATTTTCTGTAGGCAGGCAGAAGACATCACTGATTGACTTGCATGTTCCTAATAGGAACTATGTCCTGAGTAGTGGAGGTTTTAAGATGAGGAAAGTAATTTGAATGACAGAATGTGCAAAGGTACTTTTTCATTATCATAAACTTTTGAGAATTTCATATATTGGAAGGAATTTGATTTTTAACCCTGCAGTTAGAAATTTGATAGCATTTTATTTTAAGGTAGCAATTCACATAGTAAATGTGTGTGTTTTGTAGATTGAGACCAGTGTGCTTCAGAGTCATCCCATTTGTATATGTCAGTGTACTTGAATTTTGCAGCTTGTGCTGTCTTAACGTATGAACACCTCTGTTTGCCAGTTCAGATTTTTTGTGTATATATAATCTACTTTTTATCTATGTCTCTGCTACCTGGTGCCTAGGTCGTTAATCACCGATTCCTTGTTGTGGCCTTGATCTTTCCCAGATGGGAGTCCTGAAATAGAACTAATATTCTGTTTGATTCAGCCCTTCTATTTTGCTTTCTCTATTTATAATTGTAATGTGTCTTTGAAACATTTTTTTTTCCTCTTTTAATTCTCATGTTTTACTCTGAGATTGGTGTTCTCAGAAGGGTGCTGGAATCCTTCCAGTTGAAGACATTGATGACAGATAGCTGCCTCTTTTCTAATCTGTCTTCTTTGGCTGAAGTGCTCATTCTGTCCATGGTTCTGTCAGAGACTGGATGTGCAAAAGTGTTTGAGTATTATTACCAAATTTAGCTTTTTTCTTCCATTTTTATATTGTTCTACCTGTTTGGAGGTTTTTAAAAAACATTTGAACTGCTAGTTGAGAGTCAAAACCACAGCTTTTAATGAAGCTTTTTAGTGGATTTTAGTGTGTGTCCATAAAAAAAATTTGATTTCTTGTTTCTTATTTAATGATTCATGATTTTTGTTTTCACTGGCCTAATTGTCTCTTTGCTCCAACAAGTTTTTAACCTGAAGAAGTTCTCACTGTTAGTATGATTGCTGCTTTTATTGATGTAACCTGTTTTTGATTGTGTTACGAATTTTGTGCCAGTCAGAGCACAAAATTTCTCATGGGCAGTTTTCTTCCTTTTAAGGGCTAAGTACAGTTTTTTGCAAAGTATTGTGGGCTCAGTCCAGCACAGTGCAGACTTGTCTACAAACTACTGAGTTTCCTCAGTGCCAACAAGTTTTAAAGGGTACTTTAAAACTCAGCACCTGGTCCATTTGCCTTGCAAGCAGTTTTGCTATTACATGTAGGTCACAAGATACTTTGCTGTGTTCCTCTCACTGATCGCTGCTGTTACAAGCTATGCATTGAGTAAATGCCTTTGAACTTACAGGTGAGCTGTGTTTCTGCTTTGCTTTTCTTGGTTCTCTTTATTAATCACAGATTTTTTTTTTCCTAGTAGTGATCAAGATTACTATAAACATATGATGAGTATAATGAAATATATGCCTACAAGACTATGGCTGTGCTGAATTTATATGAAACATAGAAGTATTGCCTTGTGATCATCTTTGCGAGGTCATGTACAGTCTGTCTCTCTGTCCTCCCAGCTTTTTGGTTATGCTCTGGACAAGTGCATCACTTTACTTAGTAGCTGTTTTGTAGGGGACCACTATGTTGACATCTCTCAAAGTAATACCTTTAATGTGAATAATAAAAAAGCCTTTGCCTTTAAAGAACACTAAATAGTCTCACCTGGTAGCCACTTGACAAAAGGTGTTATTATGGGAAATGGGATGGTTACTCTTATACAAATCAATGTGGGGAACTTTAGTTTTCAGAATGCCTAAGTTAAGCAGTTTCAGGGGTGTGGTGTGGAATGAAGTTTAGGTCTGGTTTTTGAAAAACATTTTATTACTGAGGAACCTGAAAACAGGAATTTTCACTTTTTTTTTTTTTTTAAATTTGTTATGTAAAAGGTGCTGTTTTCCAGAAAATGTGTTTTCGAAATTGTAATTTGATGATTTATGATGTAAAGGTGATTTATCAGTTTAGGGCAATGAGGATGTTCAAGTTGTATTTCTGGCTTTTTTTCAGATTTCTTTCCTGATATTAAGCTCATCTTTCTGCATCTGTCATTTATAAAATGAAGATGATAACAGTTCATTTTCCCTATGTTTTGCCTTCTACTCTTTAGACAGGAAGATTGAGAATAACAAACATCTCTTGCTCCTATTTGTGTAGTCAACTAAGCACAGGGGAACTTTGTTGTCATATTGACAGGCTCCAGACGCTGCCAAAATATAAATCAGCAGTTACAGTGTTTTCCTATTAACATTTCAAATAGAATCACTCGAAGTTAACATCTGCGTGCTTGTGACAGAGCAGTCTTCAGCCAGGTAAAAGCAGGCATGCTATAGGGCTGCTGAATTGTAGGTCACTTGTTAGTACTTCCTTTAAATTTGTGTACTTCTGTAACTTTTTTAAAATCCAAAAATAGGTGAACTATCATTTATGAATTATGTGTGATGTGGATGCATTGACTATAAAATAGCCAATAAATACTGCTTGGAGTAAGAGAACTCGATCCAATTCCAGTCCAACCAAAGGAAATCAAAATTGGTGTTAACCTTTGGGATATATCTACTGCAGATTTTTTTCTGACGGAAAAAGCCATTCTTATATCATCTTATCACTGGGGTTGTGATGCAGAGCTTTTATGTGCAATAGGTATATAATTTAAATCTTTGTGCTTTGTTTCTTAAAAGTATGCTGATTTTTCACCTTCTACAAAGAACTGTCAGAAGCATTGACCACTGGGAATCTCAACAATTTAGGCACTGAATTTCCCACAATAACACTTCAGAAGAACTTGAACCTTCCTCCTAGGCTGAAATTCTGTAATAATTCAAATTTATCTGTAACCAGTTTGTCATGGTCCTCTCTTGCCTTCACAATTGTTTTCTCATACTGTCTCTAGCACTGAACTAATGGGTGGCCAGGTAAGAAAGCTGGGTTACCTGGACACTACTCACCTGGTTGGCACAGTTAGCTGCCTCATCTGACTGTCAGGTTTCTGTGAGAGGAGATGAACTCTAGTGTTGGTATAATAGAAGAGTCAAGGCTGAATGACTGAGTATGTGGTGGTGAGATCATGGCAGTCCTAGCTGGCTGAAATGGCTATAAAATGGTGTCTGTAATTACATTTGCTCTACATTAGTTGTTAAGGTGTTCACTTTCTGTCCCTGAGCCATTTCAACAAGATGATACAGGTTCTAAGTGCTCTAAATTAATCTCAATGGCAATATGGTCAGTGACATAGGCCGTATTTTATTGTATGTCAGCTGAGCACTGGTTGGATTTATATGTGAGTGCAGCTCATTAACTTACAAAAATATTTTATGATCTCAAGTTAAAAGTTGTAGCATGTCTGCATGACAGTTTTGCATCCTCGTAGAATATATTGTTGCACCTTTGGCTGGAGCAGTCACATTTGTTTTGGTCCAGATGAGAAATTGATAAGGCACCTAGATGCTTATCCCACCCGGTCATGTTTATGTAGATAGGGGGTGCACAAAACTATTCCCCCACTCTCACAACTCTGAAAATACCTGAAAAATCTCTTTGCTTGATATTCCTCATTTGCTTACTGTGACCTGGAACCCCCTAAGTTTCTCTCACTTCTTTCTTCTGGAGGGTTATGCTACAAGCGCTTATCCAGGAACATCTGCTATGTCTGTTCAAAGCTTCTTTCCCCTTGCCCTGCAACAGTGTTCAGGCACCCCAGTGCTTGCATTTAGTTTCCTGAGACATCTCTCTACTAGTGTAACTCCCTCAGTGACAATTTCTTTCATATAAACTTTATTCTTATTGATGCCTTCTCTTATTTTACCTGGTTTGTTAAACCGGTCTTGAATGGGGACTCAAAGACAATATTTGTTGACTTTAAAAAAAGTTCCATCCAATCTCTAGCAAAGCTGTTTCCTTGGAAAGTTTCAGGTCATTGGTTTCAGCTAGCTTTAAAAGAATTCCTAAATTTATTAAAATATTTAAGACTCAGTGCAGTGCTGTATGTGACTGCTCAGTTTGGAGTAATCTGCTTATAAAGGTGAGCTGTCCCTTCAGTATTCAGTAAGCACATTGCAGTACCATGCAGTCCTTTCTGAGTATTATCCATGATGAATAATGAATAGGAGATTGAAACAAGGCATTCTTCTGTCATTTCTTCCCATTATCACATTTAACTATGTTCGCTACAGTAGATTTGCTGTTTCATTACAACTACATGTCTCTTTCTCTCCTTCACTCATCAGTGTTGTAAAATTTATTGCATTTGAACATACACAAAATTACATGTTACATGTGAAACAATCCATACACATTCTTAGTGGAACTTGGCCTGTTTGTATGTATAGTGAAGCATTATTTATTTTGAATTTATCACATTTAAAAACCCCTTTGAGATGCAGTGCCTAGTTTGCAGAAGTGACCCAGCCAAGACTGTTGGATCCAGGCATTTGTCTGCTCTATTGAATGCATGATGTGACCATATCTTTATCTCTGTAACAATAATAAAAGAAATACCTATGCCTGAAATAGTGAGCAAAATAATGAGAAAAAGAGATCTCAGATTATCAAGTAAATTGAAGCTTTTAGGTACAGAGGGCTATGCATGTGTTTTTCAGCTGGGAGTGTCTCTTGCTACTGAAGTATTACAGATCTTGAAAGAAGGGTATAAGACTATTTTGTCCCCCTTTATAAAATTTGTAGGTGGCTGCTCTGCTGAAATGTTAGGGCCTTCTGTAACTATAAGATGAGGTTAAGTTTATGCATAAGCCCTTTCTGAACTGAGATTTAAAAATCATTGTGAGATCCCAGACGTACCAGTGCTGGGCTGAGCCCATGGGTGTAGTCACACAGAGGACTGGAGCCGGTTTGGAGGGGCCTCCCAAGAACAGTGCTTTATGTGGAGTCTGCTGGCTTTGAGAAAGGGATTAAAGAACAGACATTATTCCCAGAATGACTTTGCTGACACCAGTTGATGTGCAGAAACATCTGTTTCATAACAGGAAAGTACTCTAAGCTGCTTTATAACACCTGACAGAGTTACTTTTAATTCTCTGTGAAGTAGGTGGGGAGGGTAACTATCCTTAATTGTGAAGTGAATTCTTATGTTGATACAAGGTTACCTAATCCATGCTTGCTTGAGCAAGCAACATTTAGGGTTGTCAGCAGACCTTTACTCAATTTCCATACCCTCATTTTCTCGCAGTCTATTCAGACTTAAGTACGTGTAGCAAAATGGACCAAAGAGAGAAGAAAAGGGGAGGGGACATCTAGACATTAGCAAAATAGGTATATGCCATCCTTGGAACATTAGCCATGTTTCCTTGGAGAGATGCTGCAGTAGTGCTGAGGTAGATGAGAGAGAGGTTCAGGTCTCCTTTGGTTCCATAGGCTTGTGTGATATGACAGCACTGAAGGCTAGGGAAAGGCTCTCCATGGATGTGAGTACCTTTGGGAATGATTTTGTGTAGTGACATGGGTGGCAATGTCTGTGGTATCAGATGATGTGAACCAAGGGTTAGGATTATATATGCATCTTCTCCCCTTCTCATTCTCAAAGCTGGTGTTGTACCTGATGCACAAGTGGTTACTGCTGTGTAACTTCTGCATCAGGCTGTTATCAAGATTCAGAGAGCTGTTTCCCTTATAATACGTGAGACAGAAATACAAGATCCAGTCCTGCCTCCCATGATCTTATTAATTATCACTGGTTGTGACCAAAGTACAGCCATTTAAAAGACTCTTTTTTTCGTGTCCCCGCCCCCCCCAGTGCAACTGGCTCACAAGGACTGCTTGATCAGGGATCTAAAAACATGGACTGTAGGCATGGCAGAGGCTGTTGGTGAAGGTTGCCTTGGCTGAAGTGTCCCTAGCCCAGGGGCTGGACCAGTCATGTCTCCTGCCCCTGTAGTTAAGAGTCATTCAGCTCAAGTCAGCATATGTTGTTTTACGCTCTTAGAGCCCGATGAGGCATCTGCTTTCACAAGTCTTTCCTTGCTAAAGCGGAGGTGCACTGCATTCCCTTTCTCTTCCAGTGAGCTGTGATTCCCTGCAGGGCATAGGGGAAGACAGTGATGGCAATTGAAGGGGTCTTAAAACATGGAAAAGATGGCTAAATGTTTAAGGAAAAATGCCTTGCAGAATGAACGCAGGCTATTATATGGGATTATTGTGATCAGCAAACTTTAACAATAAATAAAAGAATAAAAATGTCTTAATATCAAGCAAGGTGATCCTAAAAATAATACTACTCTAAGAACAAAGGTTTCAAAGGGGATGCACACATGAATTAGAAGGTGTCATAGAGAATAATGTCTTCAAGAGCAGGCTTCAAATGTAGAAGTGCATATTTAAGTCAAGTAAGTGGTGGGTTCTGGTGCTTCAGTCACGCAAACTTCTTACTGTAACAGCCTGACTTCTGCCAGGTTGTCACCTTCCTAATTCCCTGGGAAAGCAGGTTGACAGGCTTGTGGCATTACTTGCAAAGGTTTTTAGTGCCTTCTTCTAGTGCCAGAAGGAGAGAATACTATGGTTCTCTCTTCCCTTATCTTGAGTGAATTCCTGCAGAGTAGAAGGTTGAATAGCAGTCTGTTTGCAATTAGACATGTCTAAATAATGATTTTTACTTTCTATTTCCATGATCAAAAAGCTGAGTGTAGTCCATATTTCTCCGACCTGCACTGCAGTACTGTACAAACCCTTTGGTTTGACCTGAAGCATTTCATGTAATGTGAAAAAACAACTGCAGGTTTTTCCTTACCATTTGTATTGGGTCTGGCTGGAATGGAGTTCATTTACCTACAGCAGCCCTTACAGTGCTGTGCTTTGCACTGGTAGCTAGAAAGGTGTTGATAACACACCAGTGTTTTGGCTACTGCTGAGTAGTGCTGTAACAGCATAGCGCTGTAACATTCCTCCCCCCTAAATCGAGGGCAAGATCCTGGGAGGGCATGTAACCAGGCCAGCTGACTCAAACTAACCGTATGATGTCAGCTCAGGTATAAAAGCTGAGGAACAGAGGAGGAAAGGGGGCAGCCATTCGTTGTTTCCAATGGGCGTCCGCTGAGAAACAGCTGTGTGTGCTGAAGCTCTGCTTCCCGGGAGGTGGCTGAACACCACTTGCTAATGGGAAGTAGAGAGTAAACCTGGTTATTTTCCTCTTTGCTTGTACACATGCAAGCTTTCACTTTTGCTTTATTAAACTGCCTTATCTCAACCTATGAATTGTTTTCCGTCTTATTCTCTCTCCCCTGTGCGGCTGGGAAGGGGAGCAGTTGAGAGGCTTGATGGGCACCTGGTGTCCAGCCAAGGTAATCACAGTGCATTCATCATCCCTTTCATCCTTTTCTCTTTGTCACATACTTAAATTTTAATGCAAAAAAAAAAAAAAAAAGAAAAAAGTAGTGATTCTAAAATGTCAAAATAGAACAGTTCTACTTCTTTTGAACCTGTTCCTCTGTTTATTATATGCTGAAATTATCACTAGTCTTTGGTACAGTGAAAACATTTTTAGTGAACGTACTATTCTCCAGAAATCAAGATATTCATTGCTATCTACAATTGTACTTGTCAGAATTTTACCCATTGTACCTTGTATATAGTTGCTAGTACACTTTGGTTTTTAAGCACTCTGAAGTAATAAGACAAGAAAAGCTCTCCTTTCTTTTTAAATGCTAACTTTCTTTTTGATGGATAATTTTTACCTGCTGTAGACAGGAAGGTTTTCTCATACACTGTAGTTAATAACCTGACCAGTTACGTGTGATTTGTTTTAAATAGGATATCTGAGGATATATCACTGCTGTCCCTTACTATAAGAAACAGTTCTCATTTTACAATCACATTCATCTGTTCTGGCAGCCTGGTATTAGGAATATTTTTTAAATTTCTTTGGATTATTTTATGCAACAAATGCTGAAATACTAAGAAAGACTACAGAAAATTTGAAATATCTACAAATTGTTTGTAAAAGTACACTGTTTTATACAGCTAACACTTTTCACTAGCTATAGAGAAGTAAGCTATTGATCACTTATAACAAATGCATGGAATTTAGCATACAAATTTCAGGAATGTGTGTGAATGTTAGGGGCTTCAATTTCAAGCTTATAGGTGCCAGACCGAACTCTGGACCAAGCTCCTTATGTTGTGAATGACATCTCAGAAGGTGTCATCCAAAACAGCTAGCCGGGTAGGCAGACTTTCACAGATTGTGCCCCTGTGGTAGCCCTCTGCTAACCGACAGAGAATTTTCCGAGGCCAGGGATAGGCCTGCGACGGTGTGTCTGAGGTTCCTCCATACATTTCGTGTTCAGTGGTTGTTCGGTGCAAGGCAGAAACAGACCTGGTGTTTGAAGATAGCTCGCTGCTTCAGCAGTACCTGTTGCCTCAAAGCCTCTAGGAGACCTCGGCAAAGGCACATGTATTTTCTGAACTGTGTTCCAGCTTAGGGGTGACCTTGGTGTGAGCCATTGAGCCCTGGCAGTCCGGAGCTGTTCTGGGCAAGCAGAGAGGCACCCAGGGAAGCTTTACAGGCAAATAAAACTGTATTTAGCGTTAGGCAGGAGACAAATGAAAGTTTGCAGCATTGCGGTTTTTGAGCTTTGGTACCTTGGCTCCATCTCAGACACTATTAAATGCCTTTTCTGCATTTGCCAAAAGATACATGTTGTAATGCAGTAAGTTGAACCTAGATTTTTCTTGTATCTACCTATTATTTTCTTCCCTGCTGTTGTCCTGTGTTTATTATGGACACATTTGGCCACTGTCAAATTGAAGGATTTTTTGCATACTTGGTTGGCTCTTTTTTTTCCCCTCCTAATTTGCTGATACAGTCAACTGTGCCAGTAAAGCAATTATGCAAGATTGTGTATAAAGGTTTAATGATACAAAACAGTGTTCATCACAAATCTAATTGTGATTCTTAACATCCTTCCATGAACTAAAGTTTTTGAGATATTTGGATTAGCATCTCTGTGGTTAATATCTATTTTGTTCAAAAATACATTTAGTTTAGCAGATAAAGGAACATTTAATGTATAAACTCCTGTTAACTTTGAAAGGACGCAATGAACAAAAATAGTGACTTGGAGGGATTCAGATAATGGTTTGTTTGCTTTTGAGTGGTGATTGTAGGAAGTCTGCTTTATTATGTATCTCATTAAGTTACATTGTTACCTGTGTTACCTTACAAGTGATAACTGTATGGCTGATTGTGCACTGAATCTAGTACAACACAAAGATTAAATATAAAGATAGGCATTGTAATGAAGCAAATAATGTCTCTGCATACTGGAAACAAAGAGATAGCGAGTTAAAACAGAATTGACAGGTACAGTTTTTGGTATCTGGTTTCTACTTGGATAACTGAACTGGTTCAGGAAAAGAGCACTAAAGCAATACTTGGTAATGCTTTCACTGAGGCCAAAAATCCCATCAGCTTTTCTTGATCTAGAATAGAGTGTTTAGAAGCATTCTCCCTTATGTTTGGATTGATATTTTCTGATTTCTGTCCTAGTGCTTTCCTCAGAACCCTGGCTGGGAGTTAATCCTACCACAGAAAGTATTAGGACTGGCATTCAGTAGAGTCTCATTTGCATCAGGTAACTGTTTGTCACGTACTGCAGGGAGAGACCTGCCACAGTCACTAGAGACAAAGCACACACTTCTTCCATCAGATGGTGTATGAGGATGGAAAGTGGCTCTCCTTTCTATCCCTTTCTTGGTTAACAGTTGTTGGCTGTATGTCGTGTTTGCACTAAGGAAGCATTAAAGACTGTAAAGACAGGAAAGAGGGAATAACCAAGCAGTGCTTCCAGCTGCCTCCTTGATCAGGGTCACACATGAATGGTGAATTACGGAGGTGAGTCTTGCTCAGTTGGTTCAGTCCAGAGAGGCAAATATGTGAGTTGTTTTATACTGAACAGAGCAGTCTGTGGCGTGTATAAACAGCTTTGATTTAGTGCTTTCTGAAAACAGAGGCCTGAAGCAGTCATGGAGGTTTCAGGAATGTTAATTGTTTGTCTACATGAATGAGCTTATAAATGGTTGTTTTTGCAGTCTTCCCAAAGCTCATCGAGGGTAACTATGTCATTGCCAGAGAAGATAAAAGAGAATGATTATTTTCTTTTCTTCACAGTTTACTAATGTTTTCAGGGCTTGATATAATGTGCCTTTAAGAAACCATGAACTTCTCTCCGAGTCACTGCATCCTGCCTACATTCAGTGTAGGCAGAGAAACCATTATACTAATCCACTCTCCCATCATATCTTTAGCAAACACATGTGTTTTCTTCAAATGTTCATTTTGATGTAAGGAGTGTCAAGCTTTTTACTTGGCAACACAAGCAAGTAGGAGATTGTGACTTCTGAACTCTGTAACTTTAGTTGTGGTAATTTTGGTTTTCAGCTGTGACATATTTTGAGACATGTATGGCTGTCATATTTGGCTTTAAGGGAATAATCCTGCTACTTCACAGCAACCTTAGGATAATTCACCTCTGCAGGTAGGATAGGTTTAAAAGGCAGATGCTGAAATGATTGGTCTTGTGCTTTGTTTTTTAACAGGTACGGTTATATGCAAGGCCTGATGCAATCCGAAGAGGATCGGGGGACTACGCTCTAAATATTACAAGGAGTCTCATTGAGTTTTATGAAGATTATTTTAAAGTGCCCTATTCCCTGCCAAAATTAGGTAAGATTTCCTATAGAATGTGAAGTTCATCCAGAAATGAGAGATTAAGTCACCTATTTTAAAGGAATTTTAAGACTGTGATGTATTAGATTTCAAGGTAAGAAATGTTTGGGTTAATTTAGGAGGATCAATAAGGATTTTTATCTTGCAGAGGACGGGAAGACAAATTGTTCCTTCTCCAGGCCTGGAACTGAAAGGAGCAGGAAGCAGATAGTACTTATGTTTGTTAAAGAATGGGTAGAGAACTTGGGACCTTTCACTGATACATATCTTGGTTCCTCAGACTATGATGGGGAACCTGTAACAGTGCAAATCAGGGTGGTTTTTTTTTTTT
>VXBX01002842.1:401668-443304 GCA_013400415.1 Scytalopus superciliaris
TTTAATGCCTTTTTATGGTTTATTAATGATGATTAGTAGGCAAGCTTAATTGTCCTGTTGCTTATTGAAAGAATTGCTGTGAACTTGTTTTGCTGTGGCCCTGTGAATTTCTGTTATTTTTTTAAAAAATAGTTTCTTCTCATCTTCCCTTTCACCACAATCAGTTTTTCTCCTACACATTTAAATACCTTATTCTTATACGCCCTCCCTTCTTTGGAGTATATTTGATCAAGATCCAGAAAAGCCTATTGCTCAGCAGCAAAAAGAGAGCTTGTATTTGATCAGAAGTGTTAGAGTTGGAACCACAGGTGATCCTCCCAGGAACTCAGGGTTTATTTCATTAAATCCCTTGCCTGCTGAGTAGCTTTATTAGACTTACATCTAATGGTGTAGAAGATAGGTAAAGTAATTGATATTGCTAGATGAAGGTATTGCATAATTTTTTTTAATAAATACGTTGTGGCATTTATTTCTTGTTGTATTTAAATAACGGGTTACAGGCAGCGTTCTCCTGGGGAAATATGCAGCTGGGTTAAGCATGACATATGCCATGTTTAAGGATACACAAACTTTCTATGTATGCTTTTATACATGACTTCAGGTATGTAATGATGTTTTGTAAAGGCAATTATAGACTAATAGGGCCCAAAAATTTAGAGGGGAAAAATAATCAAGAACTTGCTGTTGAATACAGACCAGGAAACAGAATGACTTGGGTTGGAAGGGATGTTAAAGATCATCTAGTTCCATCAAAACATCAGAACATCCAAACATCATTACTTCGGGTAGTTTACTGAGTTATGTGAGCTAGGAGCAGGCAGTAGTGACTGTATTTGCTTCAGAATATCTTTCAAAATTGCAACATATGGCCTTTAAAATCAACATGCTGTATTATTACTTGTCATTATGCTGTGGCATATCTTTTAAAAATATTTGATTGGAAATGAGGATGTTCCAGTTTGGATCTTTTTGGAAAAGAATGGGAGGCATTGTCACAAGTAAAATTGTATTTCTTCATCAAGTATTTGTAGTGAAATTGTTGAGTTAATAGGAGACACTGCTTGAAAGCTTTAATTGTTCTGCAGTAATATTATAGAGAATAATTTCAAAAGTTTTGTGTACTACAGTGAGGTTAAATTTATTTAATGTAAATACAGGAAGAAAAGTTTGAAAACTCTCTCAGTGATGTAAATATTTTTTAAATTATTTTTGCATATGAATACAGGTGTATTTGTTCCCAGTTCATCCAAACACTGATTGTTATGTTTAAGTATGTGCTGGTGTCTTTAACACAAAAGAGTGATGAATTTTTATATTTTTTTAAACGAAAATGAAAAGTTAGGGACAACAGTCTGGTAGGTGAATAGAAGGACTAAAAATGGTAAAACTCTAGTCCACCTATGATAGAGATTTTGCAATAGCATTAAAGAATTTTCTAAATGAAAAGACAAAACAATATTAGTGACAGCAGTGGAAAAAGTATGTGCATGAGGAAGATGTGTTGATACTGAAAATGCACCTGGACTCTCTGAAGGCTTAGGACACTCACCTGATTCACTGCTGTCACCACAGCAAAGGATTGAATACTTCATTAAGGTTTTAAGAAAAACAAGAATGTTTTTGTGGGACATCTTAGGAGTTTTTCGTTTCACTTCTAAATGTGAAAGTGGGAGTGAAAAATGAACAATGTACTTTAGAAAGATTTTAATGCCAGCATCAGTTTTGTAGAAGATGTTCTGTTTCAAACATAAATGTTTTAAAAAATTTTTTTCCTGTGTCCAGCTCTAACAAGAGTGAACTTAAGCAAATTCAGTTATTTTGGTTGAAAGTATAATTTATGTTTACAAAATAATTCTGTTGTTGTAATACTAACCAGTTTACTGTGAGGAGCTTTACCAGCTACTAAGCAACACACTGCTAGTGTCAGTGGTGTATGCTGAAGGGGTGTGTGTGTTAGAGTTGGAGCCACAGGTGATCCTCCCTGGACAAGGGAGCTGCAACCCTTGGCAAAACACTTGGTCATCTATGTGGTCATCCATTTGATCTCTCTGTATGGCAGGATTATCTGAGGACATTTAGGCTCTTCAAATGTATTGCTATATCAGAAAGATCTGTGTTCATTTATTCCCTTCTTATGTCATTGAGATCCATTTCCAAGGATCCTTGACATTTGAAACTAGTGTTCCTCCTCTGAGTTTATAATAAATTGGCTAGTGTTCTCTACAGGAACCTCCTTCTCCTGACACTCTTGACTATGTAATTGTTTTTGACCAGACTTCCATACTGTGTTTACATGCAGTCAGATGGACGTGGCTAAGGTTTTTTAGATCTTAGATGGCCTGTACTGGCTTCTGAATGCCCTGGAACAATAGATTTGTTTATCAGTTGATGTGAACTCTGCTAATGAATATGAATTGGAAGTTGAATTACCAGTGCTTGTAGGTCTGTTCTTTTTTTATCCACATCCTACTCTGAACTGGAAGGTGCTTGTGTAAGGTTTAATAGTTTTTATATGAATTTAATTTCTGAAAAATGTCAGGTCTTTTAAAAAACTTAGATTTTTTGCAAGACTATAGTATCATTATTAAAACTAGTTAAAATAATGGGTAGATAAAGTATTGGGGTTTAGTTAATCTAAAAAGATATTCAGAAAGTTTTTAATTGTGTTGCTATGGTTGATCAATATAAGATATTTTTGTATTTATATCACATAATTATTTTTAATCCACTTTGCAATACACAAAAAAAATTGGTTTGTATGCATAGAGCTTTTTCTTATGAGGATCTTTGAGACTGAAATAGTCTTGAATTTTTCCCCGTGGAGCCCTGACCAGTTGCTGTTTTGAAGTACACACAGCTTACAAATTTAAAAGGAAAAAAAGAAAATCAAACTGAAAAACCACCTCAAAACAGAGGCTTCAAAGGTTAGAGTAAAAGTGAGACTGTGGGGAATGATAAGGTAATCGAGCTCTCTTTACATGTGGATGGTTTTGACTCTAAGTTGTGAATGTTTTGAGGTGGAGAGGCTGACTGCCTTTACCAACCAAGACTCAAGGGTCACCCAGTGCCATTAGCAAGTGACAGGTCCAAAGAACTCAAAAGGATCACTGTAACTGGAGCAGGTGGTAGATTTGTGCAACTCAAAAGAGACTGTAGATGCAAAAAGACTATATAGGTCCAGAGAGACATGGACAAGTACTTGGAAAGGTGCTCCATGGGAAAAAATCTCATGGTTTGAAAATAGAAGCTGGGAAATAGTTCCCTGGTCTTACTCGTTCCTGAACATCTGCTTGTGGCTGCTGTTGGAAAGAATACTGAGCAAGGCAGTCCTTTTGTCTGAGCTGGCAAGGTTATCCACATGTTCATAGTCTTCCAGTTTCACAAGAGTTTTTACTAAAGGGCCACAGAATCTTTTCCAGAATGCTTTGTGCCCTGGAATTGGGGAACTATATAAGGCTTCAGTTATGAAAGGCTATGAAAACTTCATGTGTGGTGCATAAATGAGCCATTTTTGCAAAGATTTTGGGGTTTCTGTGCCTTGGTTTGCCCACTTGTAACAGTATCACAGTATCACAGTGTTGGTGGGATGTGTTTACTATTTCTCTGAAAACTTGTTTTACAACTCAATTTATTTTATTCTGAGCACAGTATTTAGATATCCATGTAATTAGCATAATCACTATGGGCTGTGTAAAGGAACTTGAGTTCTCAAGGGTTGGACACACAGTGCCTGACTTAAAGATCTTTGGTTGGATTCATTCAACTTTAGGCACTAAACTGGCATGTCTAACTTAGCAAGCTGATTGCCTTAGCTTCCTTATTCATCAATAGATGAGATATTGCTGTGAATTATTTGAATTTTATGAAGGCAAAGTGTCATGCTTGAGATCCCTAAGAGGAAAAATGTTTTATTAACCCCTGAGCTTAATTTGTCATCTGCACAATTAAACTTTTACAATGTGCAGAGTTGGGAAGGAGACATTTCTTGATGGAGAGCTGTGGATAGGGTTGGGAAGAGTTTAGGCTTCTCAGAAAACTTTTCCTTTCCCAGAGAAGGTGTTCCAAAAGGTGGAAATACGAACGAACAGCTAAAGAATCCCCTTTAGGGCATGACTGCATATGTTACAGAAAGACTGGATGAAAATTCCCTAGCTGTTTTGTCTTGAGGTCAGTGGATATGAATTAGTATGTAATTTATAATTGCTCCAATTTGTGTGAGCATTATACTGTTAAAATATCATAGAATAGTCTGGGTTGGAAGGGACCCTTAAGATGATATAGTTCTAAGCCTCCTGCCATGGGCAGGGACACTTCGCACTAGACCAGATTGCTCAAAGCCTCATCCAAGCCTTAAACACTTTCAGGGATGGGGCACCCACAACTTCTCTGGGCAACATATTCCAGTCTTCCTCCTATATGAGATGTAAATCAAATCTCCTTCAGTTTGAAGCCATTCCTTCTTGTCCCATCACTATATGCCCTTTTAAAAAGTCCTCTCCATCTTTCTTGTAGGCTCCCCTTAGGTACTGGAAGGCTGCAATTAGGTCATCTTGGAGCCTTTTCTTTTCTGGACTGAACAATCCCAATTCAGCCTTCTTTCATAGCAGAGGTGCTCCATCCTTCTAATCATCTTGGTGTCTGTCCTCTGGACTTTCTCTAGTAGGTTGATGTCCTTGTGCTGGGGATTCCAGAGCTGGATGCAGCATTCCAGGTGGAGTCATACAAGAGGGACAGAATGCCCTCCCTCACACTGCTGGCTACACTGCTTTTGATGCAGACCAGGATACAATTGGCTTTCTGGGCTGCAAGTGCTCATTGTTGGCTCATGTCCAGCCTCTCATCCACCAATACCCCCAAGAGAAGTACATGTCCAGACTTCTTAAAGTCTTTTTCTGTAGATTTGCTGTACAGTAAACTTTGAGTTTCATCTGATAAAGTTAGTGGGGGTTTTTTGTTTTGTTTTTGTTTTCTTTTTCCCCCCTTACAGGTATGTTTCAGGTACTAATTACCTGGTTCATGCAAAAATTGTATGGTCTTATTGGCATTATGCTGCATAAAATACTTTGAAGTTATGAATGCAAAGTCTCAGGAAATGATTTTCCAAGCGGTTTAGTGAATGTGCTGCACAATGGAAGACAAGATTGGAGCGTTAACATTTGCTCTTGGAGTACTTCTGGAGAAGAAGATTCAGTTTTTAAAGAGTATCACTGAAGAATTTAAACTCTTCCTTATGGTGTAAATAATAGCTCAGCCATTAGAACAAAGAAGTTTAACAGGGAACTTTACTGATTTTTAGAGGAAACTCATGGACCTGTGCTCCTTTCTCTGGTTGTTGACAGAATATTTTGGTGAGAAGGGACTGCTGCTGACTGATGTAGTGTGAGTCATTGCAGGCCAGAATAAAAGTGTGGTATGTTGGCCCGGTGACTTGCTGTGAGCACTAGTGATTAACTGTTCCTTTTTATTTAAGTGCTGTTAAATGCTATGGAGTATCCTGAGAACTCTTAGCTGCTGCTCCTGCTGGCCTCCAGATGAGATGCTGTTGGTTCATGCCTGGCCCATACCTCACAGTTTCACATGGCTTTTTTTTTTCCTAATAACTGTTTGGGCTATCACCTATGTTCAGGCAGCAGAATTGAAGCCTACCATTTTCTTTGATCAGCTATTTGAAAGAAGAATAAATATTTCTCTGCACAGAGGACTATTTGTTGATACAGATACTTCCTACACAGGATGAACTGTGTCACTTCTACCCTGATTTTCGAGGCTTCTGTTTTAAGATTTGGGGTGTGGTAACATAGTGGTGGTGTTCCGGTTGGTTGTGGTGTTTTGTTTTGTTTTTTTATGTATTTTAAATTTCTAAGGTGTGAACACTTTAAAGCAGCAACTGGTAAGGACACCGGGGGGGAAGATTCCAGTTGCAGCCACAGGGAAAAGCACTCAGAAAATTTTTCTCAGAAAAATGGTCTTAAATATGAAAAGGAACTATGAGTTCCTAAACTGAAACACTGCATGGGAAATCAATCCATAGTAGGATGTTAAGAAAGAAGGGGAAAAAATAGCCACCACTTAGGACTTACTGTACTGTTCTAAATTATTTTTAATAATAAACTAATTATTTCCATGAATGAGTTTAATACAGCTCACAGTGGGGATTGTATCAGGTTTTGGAAGTTTGTCAGGGGGGACCTGTTCGCTCTCTGTTGCTTTGGCCTGCCAAGCCTGGTATTGTTTGCAAGAGATGGATAAACGAATAAAACAGATTTATAGAGAATAAAGATGAATGAGCTTTGGTGGAAATAATCCTCTTCTGAATGAAATGTTTTCTTTTCCTTCTTTAGTTATTTCTCTCCCCTCTTAATTGTGACATATATAAAATCTGTACCGCTCAAACAAGGAAAGTGTTCAGACAGGAGCACTATTGCCAGTAGTAGTTCAGTCAGCCTGTAGTAAAAAGAAGATGACCAAATCTGACAATGTCCCCACTGGCTACTCAGCTAAATCAGCTTGGCTTTTAAATGAGTAATTTAAAAAAAAACAAAAAAAACNAAACCAAACCAAAACAACCCCCCCCTAAAACAACAACCCCCCCCCAAACAAACAAACAAACAAAAACACAAAAACAAACAAACAAAAAAAAAGAGTGTGATTCTGTTATGAGAGGGTGATAGAATGTGGGATTGTGGAAGATTCCCTCGAAATGTCAGGGCCTCTTTTGAGCCAAGAGAATCCTTCATCTGAATGTAAATAGGTTTTTCCTAAGCTGCTCTTCAGTACATCATTTGAGCAGTTAGTACCAGTGTAGAAGTGGGTGCACTGACTTTCAGCAGTATCTATTCTTAGTTCTCTACCTTGTGAGAAACATAAATGTCTTCAGAAAATGATGCATTTTATCATGAGTTAGGAGGAAAAAAATCTTCACTGCAGAGGTACCAGTAAAGGTATCTCTGTTGACTACAAAGAGAGGAAACTAATCTGGCTAGTTTAAATTTGATCTTTGAGTCTTAGATGGCTAAAAGATTACGTGAATCTTTCAGTAGGATTTACAAAATAGGGTAAGATCTTCAAAGACAGAAACTCCACAGAATTTATGGGAATCACCAGAAAGCTATGTGAACTTCCACCTGATATGAGACAGTTAAATGCCTAAAAGCACATGAATCCAAAATACTTTTTTAGATAGCTGTGGGTGAAGTAGTTTTCATTTCAGCTTCTTTCACTCTGCTTGAGCAGAGATCTCATCTCTGATTGTCTTCTCCAGGGCTGCTAGTGATTGTCTTTTTGCTAGCTTGGTCATACTGTACTTGACCAGAAATGTTCACTTATGAGTATCAGAAGGGTAGTACTAATTTCTCCTGCAAAATAATATTGTGGCGACCAGGATCCTCTTGACCATGTCCAGTCTTTGAACTCATTCTATTTTTAAGGGAGGTTACAGAACAGTTGTAATAGCCTGTTAGATCTGACAGTCCAGAGGGTTCATGAGAGACTTTGGCCAGTAGCTGAAACCTTTTACATATGCAGCTCTAGCTTTGTCTTAAAGGAACATATGTAGGAAAAAAGATCAGGCCTTCCTTGCATCCACAATGAACTTCATATTTGTATAGCCATTGGGAACAGTGGTTTTTATAATAGGATGGAGTCCCCATATCATTAGGATACTGGGAGAGTTACATTCTGTGCATGATATGGCACTATGAAAGGTAACATGCAGACAGAGCTCAGAGCTGCATGGTGGAAAAACAAACATAGAAGGGTTTGGAAAAAAGAAAAATGATACCACTGAGAATATTGTGATAGATTTAGATGGTGCTGAAGAAGAGGGGTATGTGAATTCGTGGGCAGTGTGTGGGAAGATTGTATTATAGAAGGATGTGCTAAACCAGGATTTTTTTTCTTTTGAAAATTGTACTAGAGAATTTAGTTTGAATGAAGTAGGTAATGTAGTTGGTCTGTATGAATTAAGAGTAGTGAAGAGAAACTAGTGGCCTTTTCTCTCAGGATTGAGATAGAAACCCTATACTGTCTACATCTGAAACAGTACAGAAGGGATACACAGTCTGCTCAAGTATATTGTCTTGTTGTGGAAAAGGAAATGGCTGTTGTTGACCTAATGAAACTATATGATCTCCCTATGCTGTCTTATACAGTGAGTGTTGTTTAAACAGCACCTTCAAGAGAACTGTATATTCACAATGAAAGCTAATGGAATAACAGTAACATGGTCATAATGACACCATTTGAGTAAATATGAAAGTTTACTGAGGACTTTTTGTAATTCTGGTTTGTAGTCATATTTATCATATGACACTTTATCAGTGTAAGTAAAGATAATTTCAAGTTCAATTTGTGAATGTTCCAGTTTTCATTTAACCCTGCAGTTTCAAGTGGAAGACAGGGAGAAACAAGGATACTATGGTAACTTCTGTTTTTTCTGTCTTATCTGTGAAGTAGAGGCTTTCCTGAAGACTGAAGCTTGGTTATATCAAGGTATTGTGCTGATGAGAGGAAAAAAATATGGCAGATTAGAGTATTGTCCAAACACAAATGTAGTTCACTCAAACTTTATTTTTAACATGTATGATTTGAGTACAGGACAATTTTGTTATTTTTAAAGAATTTTTGGTATGAATTGATTGAGACAGGTAGTTTTGCATACTTCAGCAGCAGCAATATCTTTCAGTAGTATTTTCTTCTCATTCAACATTGTGATTTTTGGACTCTCCCATTTGATTTTAAAAATGAAGACTCAATTTCAGGCCAGACTCAGAAACAAGTTCGTATGAGTCTAAAAAGAACTGTAAATTAATACAATGGAATCTCTTTTCCAGTCCTCTCTAAAAACATGCCCTGCCTAGTGTTATGCTTGCTGAACACTATAGTTGCTGTGTTGGCTCTCCAGCCATGAAAGAGCTAATGTAATGGCAAAACCTGTTTAGACATCTTTGAGAAGCGCAGTTTTATTTATCCTGAAATTCACAGAGCAACATCATTATAGCTTATTTTCTTGGTCAAGGCAGGCAAGAAATCCTTAAAAGACATTTCTCCTGCATCTTTCCCTCACTTGAGTCACTTTGAGCCTTTTAGGGTTTGCCTAAGTCCTTGTCCTCCTTCTCTTAGGGTAAGCCTGATGGTCAGAGAGTTGTTAGATGTGTTTTAGGATGCTTAGATAGTTTCAGAGCTAATCTATAACTTTTGCTGCTTATTTGATGTCTCGGGATTGCTGGAATGACAGCTTTCATGCAGAAGGGCTACAAGGAGATTTTAACAATACTTGCATTGTGTTGTTCCTTTTGCAGAGATGTTTTTTTTTTCACAACAATTTTGAAAACACTGCCATCATTTTCATGCTGATTATTTGGACTTTCAAGAACATGTGATTTTATTAATTTTTCATATCAGTATCATTACTAAACTTAAATGAAATAGAAAACAAGGGGAGTTCCATTTTTGTTTGTTTGTTTTTGCCTTTTTTTCTTTTCCTGCAGCACTGGAGAAATATTCCTGTTAACTCTTCATGTTTTCAGTTTTAGAAGGATTGTGCTCCTTTGGGGTACTTTGTTTTGCTCTCCAGATGGTATTGTGACAAAGTTTGTTTTCCATTAGATGCTGCTTTGAGGGCAGCAAATACATTACTTTGAGAAACAGAAGTTTCACTCGGCAAAACTGATGAGAAAGCGCTTTGCCCACTACCTCACTTCAACTGACTTGTATTTAATGCTACCTTATTCACACACAGTGTAATGCTATGATCATGACAACTGTGTAATTGTCCCTACAAAGAACATTCTTCTTCACTGTGGACCTCATGCCATGAAGAAAATAGATGAGGGAAGTACACACACACACACACACACACACACACACACACACACAAAATAATCTATGCAATTAATATTCTTCCTAGTAAGTGTAAGATGTATGTATTACTGGTGCAGTGAGAGTTACAAAAAAGTTACTGCCTACTGAAAATATTCTGAATATTAGATATAGTTAAAAGTCTCTGTGTAGATGTATAAAAGTGAGTTTTCACGTCTTTCTTCTGTACTGTAAAAACCCCCCCTATAGATCCACACGTAAAGAAGATACATTTTCATGTATCAGTGATGAGCATGAGGAGTTTCTTTCAAGAGATTATGACAGTGTCTTGAAAAAGATCATAACACATTAAAGTGGGACTTAAGTAGGCCAGAGATTGCTGTTCATACAAAAGATATGAAAAAATGTATGACTACAGAGCTGAATAAACCTATTGCTGCTGCCTGGATTTTGCTGGCTTAGTTATAAACCTTCCACCTGTACTAGCTAGTTTCTGTAAGCTACTGAAATTCAAAGGGATGTATGTGCTCACCTTTTATTGCTCTTGCTTTTTGTAACTGAAAAGATATCCTAACACAATGAATTATGCTACGTTTGCAGCTCCATGCCTGAAGCAACTTCATTTTTGCATTAAGAGAACCAATGATTTTCAGTGTAAAAATGAGAATATTAAGATGGCTGAACAACTTTCATTTGAACAAGTGAATTGTCACTGTACATCTTCCCCCCTGCCCCTTTCCTGCTTGCTGTCAAGCTTCTTAAAATGGTAAATGGACATTGAAAGTATCACTTAATAAAAATGCTGTGGAGATCTCTGGCAGGTGCTGCTAAACTTGCTTTCTGTATTTTCTCTTGCTGTGTATGAATTCTCCTTTTCTTCTAATTTATTTAAATGCCATCTGCTTGTGTATTTAAACTGCAACATTTCCTGATTAGGATCAGTTCTGTGAAGATTGCAATTTCCTTCACTCTTTCTGGTTCTCTTCGGTAACACTTCTAACAAAGCTGTCCTGATGAAGATGTATATTTGTCATCGTGATAGCACACTTCAGAAAGTGTATTAAGCTCAAACAACTCCCACTGTTCAACTAAAAAATATGTTCCTTGTCATATACTACTCCTCACTGAAATTAAACTCGGTCAATGTTTTAGTCTAGAAAAATCAAGCCAGTTTTTCTCCCGGTGTGTTCAGGTTTGGCACAGCTGAGCGTCGTTCTGTTGTATGTTACTGGGCAGTTGAACCCGGGAGTGGGTGGAAGTTGGAGGCAAGGGGACAGATGCACAAAAGAACTTAGAAATTATTCTTGAGACCCTTGTCATAAGTTTCTGCAGCTACTGCTTTCTCTCTGGGGAGGCTTAGATAAGTGTGTAGAAACTGTTTCCAGATAGTCCCGAGTTTGTGGCTTTTTAACTGATCTCTGAGCTCTTTAACAATACGGACTTACCAGTGGAGTGGATCATGCCAAAAGAGCTCCTGTATGTATTTTATTCAGCAGGGGGTTTGCTCTATCACCACCACTATGACACTGGATTTCCTCTGAAAGTAATGATGTAAAAGCACAGGTAAATTGACAGGACTTTAATTACATATGGCTATGTTTAAGCTGTGACTCCCAAGCAGTAACAGAAATCAGTGGTTGCATTTCTCATACGAAATTATGTGAGATGTTTCCATTGTGGTATAGTGCTGAAGCATATTGTAATCACTACTGTCTGTTCACATGTAATGTATTTTGCAAATGGAGAAGCACCACAGTTCTGTTGTCCTGTTTAGAGGCACAGCTGAAAGCCAAAGAGTGCTGAGAGGTGAAAGTAGGCACATGTTTTGCTGATCAGACCTATATAAAATGTTCACTTGTCAGATAGAATTTGAGTATGTGTTAAAGCAGAAGGCAGCTGGAACTTGCATCCTTTCATAATTAAGGTATCGATGAAGTTCCATGTGAGGGACATACAAGTGGCTGCAATATTTCCTGCTTAAAATTGGTCTGAGAGTTGTTCTTCCTAAGGTGCAAATTCTCAGGTGTGGAAATAGATAAAGCTTCATAAAACTGTCAGCCATAACTTAGACATGTAGAAAAATGCATTATATGTCTTCTCACCGCTAATGTAAAAATGAATTCCTAGGCATCTCTTCTCCATATTCTTGAAATGTTTTAAGCTTTGCCTCTGTCGTAAAGTAATCACAGACAATTGAGTTTTATGAAGAAGCAGGCTGTTACTCAGTAACAAACAGATGCATTAGAAATGCATTTTTATGCTTCATGCCATCTCTCTAGTTTTTCTGTAGAAACCGTACAACAGTTTCCAAGTGATTAAAAGGATCTGAATTGTACAAGTTATGATTGATAATAAAATGATCTAATGTAACACTTAATAAAACCTTCCAAAGACAAGAATGTTGTCAGGTGATACCAAAGAATATTTAAAATCACTCTAAGTCAGTCAGAGTAGTCAGAGTAACAATGAACAGACAGCTTTGTGTTTTGCTTATATTGTATTTGGGGACAGCTGGATAGAAGTCCAGCCCTGGAAGAATTCACTGTGTTTTATCTTTGCTGGTTTATTTCTCTAANAAAAAAAAAAAGGGAAAAAAGTGCTTGCTCTTTGCAATCAAAATGCAATTGCTGTGTGACAGGTCTGATATGGAGTATAAAATGGTCAAATCCAAATACACTGCTGAAGGATAATTTAATGTTGCAATAGTGAAATGGAGAAAAATAACCCTACAAGTGAATATAATGCAATTTTAAACAATAAAAGCAAATCTTCCTACAAGTAGTTCTAGCCTCTCAAAATTGTATGTATACTTGTCTGTGAATGTTCCTTTTAATATTAATCTGTCTTTTCAATCAGACATATGTACACAAAGATACACGCAAGTATATGTATGTATTATTCTGGCTATATTTTATGATGATAATCTTATAATTAAGATTGTAAGAACACTTATCTATAGATAAAATTCCAGTCAGCAGGTGCCAGACTTTTATGGAGGCTCTCCCAAGCTACAGTTCCTACCTTTCTGTTGTCTGATGTAAAGGGTCTAAGTCTGAACATGGAACCAAGAAGCGTGCACCATAGGATAGGGAGTCTTAAAAGCATGAGATGAGTTTGGACATGTGGATAATTAGAACATTGGGTGTGCTGGGTTTTGCTGGTGTAAAGTTAATTTTCTTCATGGTGGTCTGTATGGGTTGTGTTTTGTACTTGTGCTGAACACAGTGTTCATAACACAGAGATGTTTTTGTTGTTGCCGAGCAGGGCTTACACAGGGCCAATGCCTTTTCTGCTTTTTGTACTGCCACACTGGCAAGGAGACTGGGGATGCATGGGAAATTGGGAGGAGACCCAAACTGGCCAAAGGGATATTCCAGATCATATGACATCATGCTCAGTATATAAAGTGGGGAAGAAGGGGAGAGGTGGGGAAGGTTTGAAGTGGTGGTGTTTGTCTTCCCAAGTAACTCTTAGGCGTGATGGGGCCTTGCTCTCCTGTAGATGGCTGAACACCACCTATAGAAAACAGTGAATTAATTCCTTGTTTTGCTTTGCTTGTATGTGTGGCGTTTGTTTTCCCTATCAAACTGTCTTTACCTCAATTCATGAGTTTTCCAGCTTTTACTCTAATTCTCTCCCTGGTCCTGCTGACGGGTGTGAGTGGCTGTGTGGGGCTTGGCTGCTGGTTGGGGTTAAACCATGACATTGGGGCATGTGCTTGTTTTCAGGCTCTTGTAGTCTAGTGGTGCTGATGGGTCCTATTTGTTGCTTGTGGGCTACTGTCCCTCATTTTAGAAGTCTCCTGACCTTTTTCTAGCTGCCTCCTTCACTTACAGATGATCACTGCAGTACTCTGTCATCGGACGCAAGATCAGGCAAGCAGACTCTCTCCTACTTTACAGTCGTGTAAAGTCATTTTCTTCACTTTGATTTTTTTTTTTTAGGTTATATTTTTAACCAGCTCTTCTTTCCAGAGAGCTGTTTTCCAGGCTGGTCTCACAGTTTAGCTGCACTGCTGAGAAGCTGCTGGTGGCTGGGCTGTGGGTGAAATCTGGAACTTCTTAAGTCAACTCTGTTGCTAGTACGCATGAAACTATAACCCTGGGAAGATTATAGTCACAGATGGTACAGCAGTGTAAAGTTGTGTAATTCCAAAGTAACTCATTAGATTCTAATGTATGTTGTATCTGTGTTACCAGAATCAGGGACCTGAGCATCAGAAAGCCCCTTAGCACAATAAAGGTGGCAGAGTCAACTCACCAAGAGAGAAAGAACTGTCTTGTACTCTACCACAAGTGGCTCATTTCCATTATTCAAGTAGTCTGTAAGTAAAAGTTGACAGACACAGAAGCTGCAAAATTGTTTCCCTTCAATATTCATATTTAGAAAGAGGGCTCCTACAGAGAGGTAATAGGACTAGAGATAATATAAATGTCTCTCTTCGTATCAAACCTTTTGACTTGACAAGCAAGCTGTTTTATATTTTGGAAGGTAATTCCATGCAGAGCCAGTCTTTTGACAGCATATTCTTTGATCTGTAAGACTGGTGATCTTCAGTGAAATTCATTTTAACACTCCTAGCTAGGAATTTGTGTTCACATCCAGGATCAAGGCATTTTGACCTGAAGATTATGAACAAGTCCATGCATCAGAGTGTTGCTCTTCCTTTGTGTGAATATGGAAAATTCCTGATAATGTTTGCATTGGTTCATGGTATTAAAATACAGAACTGCTCATGTGTATTTAAAAGCTTTCTTGAATGTTTTGATCCATCTATCATCACCTGTATGGGGTAATGCCTTTCTTCAAGTTGCTAAAACCTCATCTCTGATGTAGGCCTTTATAAACTGGATTTAGATAAACACCCATATGTGGGTGGGGTCTCTTCAGTAAGATCTCTTCTTTACCCTGGTGTTCTAGCACCGTGTTCTTCCTTAAACTAAGCATGCTAGGGAAATGTATGTATCATAGAAAGGTAGTAAATTTTCATGTGTTGGTGGTGTTCCCTCAGTACACGCTTATTTTTTTTTTTGTCAGTAGCTTTGTGTCTCATGCTCTGATGAAGGAAGTTGCACGAGCACATTCATCTTGGATACAGTTCCTTCTTTTCTTATGACTGACACTTTGCTAAGAGGTGTGTGTGGAGTACTGTAATAAAGGAAAGGCATCTTCTTTTGTCCTCTCACAAATCTGTTACAGGGGATACATTCTCAAACGCATAGAATATACTGCTTTTCTTTCAGCCTGAATGGACTGCATTTTTGTTATAATCTGTATTACAAAGCTGCACCTGTAGAGATTCTTTCTTTCTTGTCTTAGCAGAGTTAGTGAAAAATAAAACAGAAGATGCACACATTGAATTTTATAATAAAGAAATATTAGAACCTTGGCTTACAATTTTTTTAAATGCAGATCACTGAGTTTACTTCAAAATCTAATAATATTTTCTTCTCTTTTCTGTCCTGGGAAGGATTGACTTTATAGACTGGTTGCTGAGTGGCATAATTACAGGGCTGATTGCCTCTGTCATCCTGTTCTGGTCTTTCTGGGTGTGCCGTTTTAGGATGGTAGTGGCCTCTGAGTCAGACTGTTTTCTCAGTTGTATGTCATACTTTTCTATGGTATGTGTACTATGGTTTTCAGACTCAGTTAAAAGCAAGCTGAAGCTGAATCCAGCACCCAAGTGTTTAAAACTATCATCCGAGATTTACTTCAGATTCAAAGACAGTATTTACTCGAAATGTCATGAAGTTTTAATGGGTTTTAGCAGCATATTAAGGTTTGTATTCTTTAAAAAGAATTTTTCTCTAGCAGTTAAAGTAGAGATGAAAAAGGATTTTTTTTCCCCTTTCCTTTATTTATTTCACCTGAAGTCCCATTTTATGACATTTGGGATTATGGATTTACTTGGACTTTGTCTCAAGTGTTTGGTTTGCCAGATAGACTGTGAATTTGTGAATACTAACTTCTCTACACTACTGTGTTAAGTTCTGCATCCCTGCCAACATGATTGTGAAGGAGGCATAGTTGTAGCACTCAACAGCTTATAAATAACCTTTTGTTTACCTTCTTAGCTCTCAATGTTATTTTTATGTCCACTGAAGATTTTCTAGCATTGAATCCATCTCTCCATCATTAAACCTGAATGTGCAGCTCTTCTCTGTTACAGCAGTCTTTGCTTGATATCTTCCTTTCATGTTTTTATACATTGTGATGAGCATTGAGATGGGGAATCCCAAGTGCTGTTAGACTAGAAATTCAATATGTGGTTGGAGGGCTGCCAGGAGCTGGGATGAGTTGCAGATTTGAGGATCAGTATGAACTGCCCGACTTTACATGTGGGCTACCCACTGGTTGTCCTTGGTACTCAGTGTGCATACTTGATTTATGTTTTAAATGGGATTGCACCTAAACATATGCTTCAAAAAGATAATGTTCTGTCTGCTTCATCTTAAAAAGGTGATGTCTCATTTAAGCCTTGAAATTTTCATAAGTCTGATTTGGAATGTTTTTAGTTAAGAGATTTTATTCAATTGTTCAGACTTTACTGTCTTCCTTTATGTTTCTTTTAGATCTTGATGTAATTAACAGAAGTTAATTTCTATTCTTTTCTTGTTTGCCATCCAAAGCAAAAATACTGTACAATTTTAGAAGATGAGACTGGGGAGATTTTGTACTTTTTATTTCTGTAGACAAAGAGCTTTTTAAAACAAGAATTCTAAATATACAGTTAAGGTACAGTGTAATGATCAGTGAACATGGGTTTTTGCTTAAATTTCCCATTACTTGTGTACAAAACCTAAGGAAAACATATTGAGATCAGATTTTAGATTTTTTTTATTTTAAACACTCATCGCTATTGATTAATGTACCATGCTACTAATAGCACATTTGTGTATTGTGGGCTGCCTCAACTAGACTGTAATCTCATCAACTGTCATTAATCTAACGTGGCCAGGCATGACCAGGATTTGTATGGAGGCTGTCTCATTGGTAAAACAGTCTTTTAATTCAGTTCTTGATGTTCTGCTTCTGACCAGCTCAATTCTTCATTTGCAGTAGGATGAAATAAACCACAAGAAGTCCTTCACCATGTCATACCTTAAAGTAATTGTCTGTTTGGGGGGGTATAAATATGAATACTTATATTTAGTGAAATTTCACCAGTAGGGTAAACTGTGAATCCAGTACTGTAAATCAATGAATTTCCAACATCTAAAATCCCCCTAAGCCAAAATTACTTCCGAATAGTAAGTGATTAAGTCGGCATTGAAGTTCTGTAAAATCTGTCATCGCGTGCTGTTATCTGACCTAAATTCTATAGTTAGGATAAAATACTATTTGTAGTCTTATTTTTTCTTCAATGAAACAATACTGTCAGATGCATGGAATTTCCGTACATTGGCTATTGAATATATATAGTATAGAATATGAAATGAAAGTCTTATGTTGTAGCATGAATGTCAAAATAAATTACATCGTGTATATATTTTCATATGGTGATGGGTAAGGCTGGAAGAATATCTTTGTGACTAGAAATATCTGACATTATGAAGTATGATGGATAAGAGGTTGTAGGTTTTTATAAGAGCTTGCAAATTTGATTTATAAAAAGATTAACAGTGTTGCTAAAGGGATTTTCTGGAATAGGCAACATTGGAGTGTAGAGTGATACCCAAATAAGTTTAAAACATTCCCACTGAATAACAATTGAAAAAAATATTCTTGTATTTTGTGGTTAAAAATAATACTATTGATTTTTGTTTTTCAAATAGCAGTAGACATTTTTGGAAAAAAGGCAATTTTAAAATGTATCCAGTGGGATTTTTTTCAAGCCTGTTAACTGGCATACCCTCAATGGACATAGAAAATAATTATTTTTTCAGTAAGAACACAATAGAAGAGGAAGAGTTGTGCAACCTTATACATTCAAATGAATAATTTGCCAATGGAGATTTCAATTTAGGAGCTGCTTCAACAAGTCGCGTATTTGAATTTAAGTATGTGGTTCTTTTTTACTGACTCAAACCTAACATTTTTAAGTACCTCATTGCCCTGAACTTTTAAATATATAGCTGGGAGATGCCAACAGATGATTTCTGTCTGCAGTGGTATTCAATGTACAGAATATTTGGTAGCTAACAGATGTCAATAGCAAGGTGCTTACAGAAGAAATATTTAAAATTCATGTAATAAAATATAAATGAAGAAAAAGTTGAAATAGATACAATACAATTTTTTACTTGCTGGAGACTTCTCTTTTGAACAAACATATAAGCTGCCCCTTTTTGGTATTGATTGTGCTGAGGTTTATAATTCATAAGAATGGAAAAAGCTGATGGGATAATGTTTGCAATTGGCTACAGTAAGTTTTCCTTGTAAAAATATGACCAGTACATATGGCAAATTTTTAAACACCTTTTTCCTGATATGTGGTTGCAGAAGAAACCACTTCTTTAGATTTTCTTCAAGAGGAAAGAAGAATTTTGTAGAACATTTCAGTTAATGGAAGGTGATTGGAGTTTACTTTCACTTGTGTTTGGTGGAATTTATGATATAGATTTTCAGTCCCAGATTTTCCGTTTTAAGTCATCTCTTCCTCTCAAATTGTTAGCTGACTTCCTGGTTTACATGTTGCTACCTGGATGACAAGTAAACTGCAAATTATATTAAAGTGCATGTGCAGTTCAAGAAAAGGTGATCTGCTAATTGATGTATCATAGTATTAGAGAGCCATGATTAGCAATGTTCATGGTGAATGGTGCAGCTGTTTGGAGTCACCTTCTCAACTGACAGCTGCCTGAGGAATATCTTGCTCTTTTGGGCAGCACTTCAGTGTAGTATGGCTCTGTACAACACTCTGCATCAGGATTTTCCCATCCTGGAAATACAAATATCAGTAGCAAGAGTAACAGACCAGTAAGCCTTTTCATCATCACTTGGCTTTCCTTGAAATTACTGTCTTATAGACCAAATCTTAGGTTACTCAAATGTAGATTCAAACTAAAGAAAAAATGAGTTTGCTTTCCAGACTGAGAAGAACTCTTCACTTGTGCTTTTGAGTTCATGGTCTCTTTCTGAGTCCACAAATCTGGGAAGTCTTTCCTATTGGTCCTCTCAGACTTTATTTTAGGGTGTAATTATGCCAGACATTGACAGCTTCAGGGAAAGTCTCAATTATGAAGCAGCTCTGCCCGTTACTGCTTGCTCCCACTTTCCTCACACATGGGCCATTAAAATAGTTATAAGATACTGCTACAAATCAGCTTGTTGAAATGACGCAGGTTAAAGTAAGCTGCTAGGAAGATTCTCCTGGACCCTGGGATCTTTTTAAAAGATAATAATTTGTTTTTTAAAAGATACATAAAGGTAAAAAACACCTTTCATCAAATAATTTACTCCCCCTCCCCCCAGATACCTTGCATATTAATATAAGGGAATATCTCAGGAAAGAGTGCCTAAAATCACTTATTCAAATACAAAAGCAATGGACTGAAGTCAGCATTTCTCTAAACCAGATTTGTAATCATTGTGTGATTCCTTGTAAGACCCTTTTCTAAGAGTCAGATTTTCCCTGTGATTGGTTTTTTTTTAAATTTCTCCCAACAAGCAGATATTTTATTAGTTTTAAAATGTTTTTGTGTGCACACTCGCCATTTCTGTGCAAAAGCACAAGTAGTTTAACTAGGTAAAATTTTCTCTTTGTCTTTGCAAGTTAGCCTGAAATGAGTCTCCACTTTTCAATGTTAAGGTATCTGGAGAAGTAAAGGGACAGATTGTTATTGTTGCTAGCAAGTTGTTAATCAGACGAGAAGTGTTCTTCCTCATTTTTTTGTTCCTCTCCTTCTCTGAGATCTTTAATCAAGCTCATGTTGACAAGACAGCAGTGAAGAAGGTTGTTGAGAAGGATATGCTCGTAGTCCCTTGAAGGACTAGTACAAGGCCCCTGTACACTGGCATCCAAAGATACTATAAGATGAGTCAATTATGTAAAAAGAGACAGAATCATTTGCTGTTGCCTTTTTACTGGCTGAGAAAGCAAACTGTCCTTTTTATCATGTTGTGGAGAATTTATGTTATTTTGTTAAACTATTTCTAGGATAGAATAAAAGCATCTGGAAGAAATAATCACAAAGAAAAGCCCAAGGGATAATCTTCAGGTACAGCAAAATAATTGAAGCTTTAGCTATGCAGCTTGTTTGAAGCATGTTTCCATGCCCTGAAATAGTTTCCACAGATGTAGTTTCCAAACTTTGAGCTGGCAGAAACAGCAAGCCAATTTCTTGCAACTGTTTTCTGTGTAAAGAGCTATACTCTGCTCCTCTATTTCTATAAAGTAATTTTATAATTTCAGAATTTCTTTGCAAGCTCTAATCGAGCTCTTAATGCTAGGTTTAGAACCAAAGAATGTTGTCTGATCTTTGTTGCTTTCTTCTATAGCTAGAAACAATCTTCATTGAAGGGAAACACTACACAAATTTCTAGAAAGAGGTTGTCTCTTTATATATAGTTACTGATTTTTTCTTCCTGTGTCAAACCAAGGAGCAAGATTCTCAAGACAGCAGAGTCTCTGTGCAATAGCTTAATGAGTATGTGTCCTTCTCTGGGAGTAGATCCACATTTTGGTAGGAAGCTGTGGTAGATGAGCTTCCTAAACGGGTAGTGTTCACGTGAAGTAGGTTTATTGTGCCTTTGTGTTTTAGATGGGCTTTTGGCATTGCAGAAATGAGGTGCCTGATGTGCTACTGAGAGAGACTAATATTTGGGTTCTAAATGTTGCTGGAGGCAGAACTGTGAAATATGGGGAGACCATATGGCAAAAAGACTGTTCAAATTTCACCGAATCACTGTTCACTGACTTGGTAAAGGAGAGAGTGAGCTGTCTTTGACCAAGTAGGTGATTACTTCTTGAACTCAATAGATTTCTTTGGTCTGTGAGGAGTGGACAGGAAGGAAAATGTGCAACTAGGAAAGACTGTACCTAGATCTTGTGTGTAGTTCATTGCTTTGAAGGAAAACCTTTTGACTTAGTGCCATACTTTAGGCCTGCAGCAGAAAGGAGAAGTAAGTCAGAGAAAAAGGGCCCTTTGTAATCAGGGGAAAGTCTGACAATTTGGGCATGACATGGTAACTTATTACCTCTTAGGACCACTAGCTACTTAAAAAATATGAAAGACAGAAAATCCCGATGCCCTGTTTTTGGCATTTATATTAGATATCACTACTCAGGTCCAGAAGTATTAGTATTGGTTATGTTGTTGCTGTTTTGTGGAATACTAGCATACTGTATGTGTATAATCTTTAGGTACTGTATTATTTCTCTTTTTCAGACTGTCAGTTCCACATCTTTCCCAAATCCACTCAATTTCTCTCTGCTTCATGTACTGATAGGGGCTATGTCCAGCTTTACTACAGGCAGTTCTTTCCCAGAGCTGGGTCTTAGAAAATCCACACTGTTGCTAGGTAGGCAGATTAATTTGTACAATCTGGTGCTTCCAGTTCTCAACAAGGCCAGAACCTTGCAGGTCTTATAAGAAGTAAGAGTCAGATGAATAAAAGCATCCATTTATGGTAGATTATCTGAGGCTTTGTGAGATATGTAAACCCTCTTGCTCTAGCACATAATATACCTGCTGATTGACAGGGATGGAAGGGCAGAAGGGAGAGAGAGGCTAACAAATGAAAAAAGGGATAATCTTGTGCTGTAGGTCTTTTACAGCTGTTCATTCCCAGTGGTGCTGCTCACTGAAGCATTTGGGTAAAGTAAGATGCAGGAGTTACATGGTCACCAGAGGGGGATCAGGGATTGCATTTTCTAATTCTGGGTGCAAAGCCTGCTTAAGATATTTGTTAGGGTATCAGTGTAACCTTCCAGACAGGATTAAGATCAGTTCATCTCAAACTCATTATCATCCCAAAGAGTCTTGTTACTGCCATAGCTGCTCTCAGTAAAAAGATTGTGTTGCCTTTTGTGTGGGTCACTTGTCCTCTCTGTACCTCTCTATAAAATAAGAGGCTAAAGTGTTTCAGTCAGTCTCAGGCTATGAGTATGCAATAGTTCAGGCGACAGTGGAAGGAGTCTTATACCTCATAGAAGATAACTTGTTGAGGGTTCACTCATTGTCAGTCCAGGCAGCTAGAGCTGTTTGGGTGTCCTCTCTCACATTAGCACTACCAAAGCAGTACATGGCGAGAAGATGGGTGGACTTAATAAATTTCTTCCTGCCTGGACTGATGTATACAAGTAAGAGATTTTCTGGCAGAAGATGGGTAAGTGTGAGAGACTGAAAAGTGAAAAATTCTAATGATACATCTTTTTTACAGGAGAAAGACTTTGTCTTATTATTTGGACTCATTTCTGGTGGGAGAAGGCTAACCAAGGAGAGAGGGCACATGTGAGAATAACAGTTCTCAATCAGAAGAACTACTGGGTTACTAGTTAAACCATACAGTGTGGGAGAACATTCTAAAGCTGGTTGAAGTGCAAAATACTTCTTTCTTCTCTTCAAATTATCACTATACATTTTTTTTAAACTGCAAACTGCTGTTTGGGTTTAGAAAGTGAGTATATTTGTTCCAGTTTAACTCAATTTAGAGCTGATTTTAAAAGAAGTAGTTAACTTCAATGTGCTCCCTTTTGCTTGTAATGCTCCTGGAGTACTGGAGTACTGTATCAATTGAGTACTTAACTCCCAAATTAAAAAGCATAAAAAAATGTGCTTCTCTCCTCAAATGGCATTGAATTATTTTTGATTAACTGATTTGGAGAAGTTCTCCAGTGACAATGAGAGAAAATCTTTGCCATGTGGTTCGTAACATCACACTGAAGCATACAGTCATTCTTTGTGATTTCTGTGAGATACAAGCAAGCATAAATGAAATAGAATAGAAATGCGTAAGCGTAGGAGATCAGGACAGAGAGACAGATCTGCAGTGCTGAACAGAAGCAGAACTCTTATATTGTAGAATGCCCTAGGGACCCGATTGCATCAGTTTACATTTCATAGGCCTGTTTTGCAGAGAAAACAACTATTTTCTAACTGTAAAAGGAAGTGTTTTTTCTTTGGTTTATGGATTAGCATTGTTGACGAAGTACTCATGAGTTGCCTTCAGCTTGTTGCTGTAAGTTGAAAGCCACTGGCAATTTTGTTTGTTAGAAGATAAAACAGTTTAAGAGAAAAGAAAGAAAGAAAGGGAGAGGGGAAAAAAACGTAGGGTTTCCTAGGGGATTGTTTTAAAATGCTATCTCCTTGCTTTTCACCTGCTGAGAAATTAGGATTTAAGCTTGCCTCAGTTCCCAATGGCTACTCGCTGTCAGTGTCTGTTTCAGCAACCTCTGAGCAAACAGCGTGGAAAAGCTTTGATTCTCTTTCTTCTCCGCTCCTTCCCATCTGTTGCTTCACTCTGGATCATGAGGTGTGCCAGCCTCCTTGTGCTGGGAGTGAGATCAAGCAGAGGCTTCTATGAAAATGCTGACAGTGTCTGTAACCCCTATAATTGGCATTATCTGCAGTGTCCTGGATAGCAGCCGAGTATCAGTGCAAACAGAATGGGGAGTGACACTCAAAGCCTTTGCACTGATGTGGGTGGGTTTCTGAGAAAAGAAACCTGGTCCTTGGGAGCTTCTTGCAATCTCTTTGTTAGGCAGTAAGAACATTAGTGTTCTTTGAGGCTGGTACCTCTCAGAAATCAGTTTTAGAGTTGAAGCATATACCACTTTAGGACTTTGGTCAGCTGAAGACAAAAATGTATAGAAAAGGCTGTACATGTACACTTCAAACTGAAGGCAGAATATTTTAACTTTCATTTTTTGTTAACTAACCTATTTTCTACCAAAGCTGAGGCAGAACAGGTGTAGGCCAATTCAAGGATTTTTCCTTTCCTAGGAACAGTGCCAGGTATGAGTGACTTGAGTACGGGAGATGTGATGCTTCCGTCGTTAGCTGTGTACTCATGATTTTGAAGTGTGATTATGAAAGTCTTCTTGTAACACATGAATGTAAAGATTTTATTTCATTCTGACTGCCATTTTTGTAGAAATTAAGGATCCTGTCCTGGTTATAGGAGTTAAAAAAGCTAGCTGATATACTAACTATTAAAAGTTTATAAAGCTATGTTACATAAACACAGCTCTCCAAATTTGGCTGTGTCTTTCAGTAGTGAAGACTGATTTTTTTTCTCCCCCACTGTTGTAAAATTTCATCCTGACTGTTCCTTGTAAAGTGGGCAAAACCAGTAACATCCTTTTTTTAATTTCCTTGTTTTCAAGAGAAAGGGAGGCTAACAACAAAGAAAACTATTTCACAACATTGAAACAATTCAGATAAGAATTATTCTGAGATGGAATTTAAAATTAAAAATTACTCTTTCTCCCTTCTTTCTAGTCTCCCCTATTTTTATCCAAAACTGTTTGATTTTGAGAGTACAAAATATATTATTAAGGGGGATTCTTAACAGAGAGTTTATTAAAGGGAAAGTTAAAACTGTGAATGAATTCATGCAGAACTACAGTTCATCAAATCTTGCAAGGGACACTATTAGGTCTGATGCGCATTGTAAGTGGTAAGAGACAGGTTTGAAATAGATACAAAAAATGCTTTTTTGCAGACTCTCTAGTGAAGTGCAGAAGATAATTTTTGATTAATTTGCTCCAGTAAGAGATCATATAGAAGTTGCCACCTTTTTTATTGGTTTCTGAAACTGATACTGTAGTAACAAAAAATTCAATTTTTAATATTTTTAGGATACACTAGTGTCTTTGACCATTGGCTTTGGTGCTTCCTGGATGTTCAAATGACACTTTTTATGTGTTTGTTTATCTCTGAATGTAAGTCTGCTGGATATACTTGTGAAATAAAAAAGGATATGAACAGCTCTTGTAGTTTCCAAAACTGTCATGCTAAAATAAATCATAAGCATAATTTGGGAAACGTGTCAGGCTGTAATTAGGATTAGTTTTATTGAAGACTGTGTTGTGGTGGTTACTAAGCAAAAGATAGAACATAATTAATGACAGCCACTTCAAGTCACCTTGTATTATATGCCTTTTAACTGTTGATTTATTGATGCAAAATTAGAATGAGGTGGCAGCATGTGCCAGTTCAGCATATTTGGGTGAGCCATTCAATCACCTCTAACATATTTCCTATGTGGGCCGGCAGACACAGCTCTGCATCAAGTGGCTTCTATGCCAAGGGAAGACAGATGTAGCCGGAACTGTGCAGAATAATGCTGCTTTGATTGTGTTTTAAGTTGGTATTTTTCCTGAGAGCTCTGCTGCTTCATCAGCACTAGCTTTGTTCATATACTGATACAGAACCATGACATAGTCAAGAAAAAGCACCTGCAGCAGGTCAGCTCTTACAGACACATTCTGTTGCAAGCAAGAATAAAGATCGGTGGTCCTGCTTTAGCCGAAGTAACAACCAGACTCCTGCAAATTCAGTAGCCTGCTGAAAAAAATGTAGATTTCAACAGCATATGAAGTCTAGGAAGTAGCAGGTTATTACAGCTTTATGTCAGTGTGTAATCTCAGATCTGATCACAGAGATACATATGTGTGGTTTTCTGATACCCTGTGCTGGAGGAAGAGAGAGGGATAGAAAATGATCAGACCTGCAAAAAAAACACCTGAAGAAATTAATCTGGTCACTTTCCACTGCATATGACTACTTAGTAGTCCTTTTGTTCAGAGGAAACCACAAAGGAGTTGCCAGATGCCTTGCAGCATACTTAAAACCTTCAGTACAAAAGGGAAAAGCCTCAAAAGTTGCAAAGAAAGCAGGGGAAACCAAGAGGTCTAAATTTTAATTATACCTGGAAATATGTTAGATAGACTTTCCCACATGGTCTTGGTAAGCTGATCATGTGTTGCTGAATAGACTAGACCAGAAAAAATACTTTGGACCTGTGCCATTGTGACCTAGGGGAAAGTTCCTGATATGTCAGTGTGATGCATTAACACAGTGGCAGAAAGATGCAATTTGTTGATTCTGCGTAAGAAAGGCTCATATAGCAATTCCTTTGGGTCTTTGATTATGTGCACCCAAAGGAGTTTTGAGGATTGATGACACAACTACTTTTCTTTCTTGGAGGTCACATGAGATTCAGTTCTCTCTTCAGTTTTCTCTTTACTCCCTTCCAGCATCCAAACACAGAAAATTACGAGTATACCTAAGGGTGTGAAAGGCAGTAATCTGAGAGAGGCAGAAATGGAATAAGAGTTTTAATAAAGGGGGAATGAGGCATTATTAAAGTACTAGAATAGGAGAAAAAGTAATAAGTGTAACATGAGCTGACAGAGTTACTCTGGATTGACGATGAGAGTTATTGGGAAGCCTGGAGATGTCCTCCCTTAACTCTGATTTCAGCAGTACTATTGTGATCCGATTGCATCCTGATACAAGCCAAGATATTTCTCTGACTATGGAAAAACATTTTAAGAGGTGAAATCTCTATGACACTTGGCTGCTGTTAAGAAGAACTGATACTCTATAGACTTAAGGAGCAAAATTCTGTGATACCTTATGTAGTGAGGATTTCTTGCCTTTCTTCATTAGTTGCTAGAATGTATTTCTATAAGCTGTGCATTTCTGTGTATTATACATTGAATACAATTAATTCACTATGTTTGGACATTTCTTTTCAATTGAGCTAACCCTTACATTTATCTCAAAAAATAGTTAAGACAAAGTTATGAGAGAATGTCTGTGAAAAAATGTGAGTATCTAGGATGTTAAATGCCAAGTGGAAGAATACGTTTTTCTGGATCTTAAAGTGATGGCTGGGATTTTTCATCTTTTTTCTGGTGCTACTAAAGTTTTCCATTAGTTACTTCAAGTGCTGAAATTTTATAGGGAAGGTAATAATCTTGTACTTCATCACTTTGTTGAGCATATTACTCCATTCAGTAAAATTTGTGTTGTCACTGCAACACTAAATATTCACTTGTAAATGAAATAGCAGTTCCTTGGGCAGCATATAGCTGTGGCAAGAGTCAAAAGTGCCTTCTAATAAGTACGTGTTAATTTTTTTCTTGCTGGCAGGTTAGCTGGTATTCTTGAAGCCCCTAGTAACTTGTCTCTGCGGATGACTGGCTTTGGTCATCACTGTCATACCTTCAAGCTGACATCAAGCTGAAGCCCCAGGCAGCAGAGATTGCTGTAGGAATGTACTGAGATCATGTATGGTAATGCAAAGTGTGGGACCATTCCTGTATTCTTTAAAGAAGAATGCATTTTACTTCCTTTAAACAGCTATTGAAGCTTTAAAGAAGAAGAAATTGGGATATTAATATCTATAAAGAAGTCACAGCTGTGGATTTTTATTCCAGATAGCCAGAGGAGGTTCAGCACCTTTGAAGGTACTAAACAAAACCACCCTTGCTTGTTTTAGCTCTACTTGAAATGCAGACAGGGGGGAAAAAAAAAATAGATGCTTACTAAATGAGAGAGAAGAAAACTGTCTTAAAGAGTGAAAGATCTTCTTGAGGAGTATGAAAATAATAGCATGAAAAAACCAAAACAAATGGACCTCTTACAGAAATACCTTAATGTACCTTTCATCAAGGTAAACCATGAGATAAGGAGAGGATTCTCCACTAATATAATTGTCATTGTTTAATTTAAACCAGTAGATTTTTAATAGTTGAACTAAGAAAGAATCCCTCACTTCTCCTTTGTTTTTCTTCATCCTCTTCTGCATCTCTCATTTGCATTTTCCGATGTCAGTGAAACTCTAGACTTTGATCTTCTACATACTTAATCATTTGCTTTAAGCAAGTCCTAGTCCTTTTAATTCTGATTTACATTTGAACCAGCAATCTGATTTATGTTGTTCCAGTACTGAAAAGGGACCAGGAACCACATGAAAACAGTGATTCATTCAGTCTGTTTTATTGCCTGTCTTTTAGGAGAAGATTATGTCCTCAGTGTGAAGGAGAACTTGGTTCAAAGACTTCAGTGTGAATCTTGAATACTTTCAGTGCAGATGATTTGATGACTTGCCATGCTGGCTTTCTGTGTTCGCTATAGGACTGCAATGGTCCCCTTCATGGTATTAAGATTTTTAAGAATGCTTCCATAGTGCACATTGAATTAGCTGTGTACTCTGAACTGTGTTGATAGGAGACAAAGTAAAAAGACTTCTAGATTCAAGGACTATTAGATCCTGGTCCTACACCAGTTGTTCCTTTGCATCTTTCATTATATTGAAGATCTAGCAGGTTATTCTCTTTCTTCTAATAGACATTGCAATAGTTGTTTTGTGCAAGTTATTCTTACATTTTCTGAAAAAGAAAGCCTGTGTGCTCAGTCATCGTCTTCATCAAACATTGCCAATGCAGCAGAATCTTTAATTGGATTTTTTACATTCAAGTGGAATGATCAGAATTTATTTTTTTCTGTAAATAATAATGAAACAAGGTAGTATGGAAAAACTGTGATTCTAACAGAGAAAAGTCATCATAACAAACACTTCAAAATAAAACCTGTATTACTTTAATGTAAATTATTTATCATTTATGAAGTTTCGATGAGGTTGGTAAACCTGACTTTGTTAGGGGTCTTTAATATAACTTTAATGTTTAAATCTATGATGCAGAGAATGAAATTCTACTCAGGGAAACCTTTCTGATTTCTGTATAATTGGAAAAGTTTATGTATTCAGTGGACTAGTAGTACTGAGAACAGACATTTATCTCCCTGACTTTGTAGTGCCAGGGTATAACATGGGGCATAAACAAGATTGTACTTGGACAAACAGTCCTGTTTTAGAAGAATGTGCTACATCTGTTTTGGTATCTTTCTTGTTGCCAGGGGCTGATCAGGAAAGTTCTCAGCTTTTGCACCTGGCAGATGCAATTGGTCATACTGAATTTCTGTCTGCTTTATGTTCACTTTACTCAAATTTCTGTTTATGGCTTCTTTTGCTTGTTCAGCTTGACTGCTGTTTTTACTTCAACATCTTTTATACTCATGTAGTCACTCAATTCTCTGTGTCACTGCATTTTGCTTATATAGTTTGCTCTCAAATGCAACTTCACCATGTAAAGGTGTTTCATAGAATCATAGAATTGTTAAGGTTTAAAAGGTTAAGGGAGATCTGTTTATCTGTCTCTTTCAGTTCTTGTTACCTTTTCATGGACTTCTCCGATGTCTGTAAACAGGATTTCTCAGCAGTGGTTACAGTAGTTGCCGATTTAAAAAAAAAACCACAAACATTTATCACAAATTGGGTGACATAATCCATTATTCCAAAGAATCTCAGTATAATTTCTACCTACCAGACATTATAATACCGTCCTCGTACTTTGCCTGCTCTCTGTATTTTCACTACAGTATTTCCAATGTATGTCCTTTATGTTCCTTTTTTTTGGTGTGTTTATTTATAGCTTGGCATTTTTTTTAATCTTTCCAAAGTTATCCAAAGCCTCTTGCCACTCTCTCTTCCTGCTTTTTTCCATATAACGTGTAATGTGGTAGAAATTGATATCCTGCCTATGCCATCACAAGATGAATGTATAACCTTTTCAAATAGCATCTGCCTGAATTTTGCATATTCATCTAACACAGAAATACTTGACATCAATGGCCTCTCAAAATATCTCCTCTTGTAGGCAATAAACCAAAAAAAGTTTCAGTTTTACATGGGTTCTTCTGTGTGCAAACGTGAGGGAAGACACCTTTCTTATATTGCCTTTGCTCTAATTTTGAGAGCAGTGAGGCTGCAATGGGAATCAGTTGCTGCAAGCCCACTGTTCTCCCAAAGTGGTTCGTTACTGGTGTCTTAGAAATACAGGTCTCAGTTAGCAGTCAGTAATGAGCTACCTACATTTTATTCAGATCTTTGGATAATGCAGGTAAAGATGGATACAGAATGCAAGCTCTGATAGAGGTCACATTACACACTGAAAAAATGCAAATACATTACCAAAGGGAATGGAAAATGTTTTATCCCTCACTGAAGTAATTGAATTAAGAAGCTGCTTACTAGCCAGTTTAGTAGGGAAGATAATTTCTAGTCTAATAAAGAGATATTTGCATATCTAAGGAAGCAAACAAGCACTATTAAGAAAAATGGACAGACTGTGTCTCAAAAATGAGGGAATGAGGATGAAGGATTAAGTGTGTTTAGATCCCAGGAACTTTTCAAAGGTGAGAATGGTAAAAGCCTGTTGTGGTTTAACTGAGGAAGGGAGGAATATAAAGATCTAAGAGGGAACGAGGAGTGCACCTGAATGTACTTTGTGAGAAGTTCATCTCCTGCAGATGAATTCTCAGACCAGAACTTCTGAATAATTTTTTGATGATTGGGAAAACATGAAACATAAGGTGTGTACAAGGACCTGAGCTGTGATTACCGACCTGTCAGTACCAGCTCAATATGAATGTAATTATGGATCAGTGTAACTATATAAGCATAGATTTTGTTGGTTTGGTGGTAACTTTTGTAAGCATTCAGCAGCATTGTCAATTTTGAAAGTTACTAATAAAATGTATGACTGATTTTTTTTTTTTTTTAGCCTGAATTGGGCTTAAATGTGATTTGAACAAGGTATATTTTATGCAAAAGTGTAGCAATACCATACCCTAGGGCATTTGTGTATCATAAAAGTACCCAGGATATATTAGTAGGAGTTAGTGTTGCTGTCATCATCTCCCTTGTCAGTATGG
This sequence comes from Scytalopus superciliaris, assembly GCA_013400415.1. NCBI lineage: Eukaryota > Metazoa > Chordata > Aves > Passeriformes > Rhinocryptidae > Scytalopus > Scytalopus superciliaris. Next base: position 432,160 of record VXBX01002842.1, read on the forward strand.
TCACTCCATTGGTGGAGTGAAGAGATTTAATCCATCACTTTTTCAGTGTTTCTTCCCCCACACTGACAAGGACTGTTCCCTGTCCACACTGTCACTGCATGTGCAGCTCCACATGTTCTCCGAGATCTGGATGATTTTCTATTTTAGGCTTATTTTCTGGTGGGATATTGGATTATCAATCTTACTCACTGTGTCAGAGATCTGACTGATCTCTGTAAACTTTGTTCTGGACTAGATGACTCCTGTCATTTGTCAGGCTCTGCTTTTTTTCTATCAGTAGTCTGTTCTTGAAATAGTTATCCCAACCTCTTGCGTTGTCAGCTCTGGTTAGCTCCTTGCCAAACTTAAGTAGTACAGTTCACTTTGTGTTGGTCACAAGTGTCTCTTTAGTGTGTCACTTTCCTTTTGTAACTTCAGATTACAAATATTTATCTCTAGAGTTTTATTTTTACATAGTTTGCAGTATTCCATTTTTGTAGCAGACTTTCATGTTTGGGTTCTACTCTCTGAGTGAATTGAAACTATTAAAAACTCAAGGATATCTGAAACCACAAATGTCAGAAATAAGGCTATTTTCTAATTACTGTCTTTCCCTTTGCTAGTATCTGTTGCTTCCAGGTGCAGAATAAAGCACCATTTCCACCTCTTCCCATTCTTTTCCATGCAAAGAGATTTTCAGCCCTGGTCAAGGTTTCAACTATACTGCTTTTCCATCCTACTAATTTCTTTTAGTTACTTTCCCACCCCACTCCCCACCCCCTCAGCTGATAACCATGTGAGGTTGCAGAATAGGTTGAGGCCCAAGATCCTTAAAAAAAGACCCTCTTTACTGTGAGACATATTACTGCCTGCCTCTGCATAACAGGAAGTGGGCTGAACAAAGCCCATTGCTCAGCCCTCCTGCACCAGGGAAGTGAAGCTTCTTAGTGGTTCATGTCTTGGTGCTGCATTTTACCGTGGAAAATATGGGCTAACTGTGTGGAGAGGCATGATTTTTTTCTGTCCCAGTCATGCACAGCTGTTTTTTAATTGTGATTTTTCTCGTGAGTACCTGCACAGGACATGGCTGGCAACCTGTAACCATGCTGATTCGTAACAGAATGAAGTAGTCAATTCAGTTAAACCTCTCTAGGATATCTAATTGCTCCACGTTCAGCTTTGACTTTTGTATTTTGATCCATCAGGGTGTACTTTGACCCTCTATTGAGTATAGAGTCTATGACAAGACTTAGTTTAAGTGGTTACATCCTTGGATATGAGTGCGGAGGAGAGAGTTTGAACTTGCATGAGGACAAAAGGAGTCCTCTGTTAGTCGTTTCTCTCCAGAATTCAAGATTATGGGTTGTTGTGTGCTATCTCACAGAAAATTGTTGTTTATTTTATTAAAATCATATATTAAATACACTGATTAATAGATTACTATTTTTGCTATTAACATAGTAAAATTATATCCTGATCTAATACTATCTAAAGAATTTGCATAAGAATGTAAGATATACCTTATTCTAGGGCTTAGGATAAACAGCAAGACCTAAAAGCAGTATCTCAGGAGCTATCCAGGACATTCCATTTGTATTTCTTCATCTTACTCCGGAGGAGAAGACAGGTACATACAATCCCCACGAAAACCTGCCTTCAGATGTAGTGAATATTATTATCTATATTGTAATTTTTTTCTAGGTGAAATATCTTGATACATATTTTTAAGATGCTGATAATGTGAAATACCTTTCTGTCTTCCCAAAATTCCTGTTTCTGCTTTCACTGTTAAACTGTGCCCCTCATCTGTGAATACGATCTCACTTTAAAGCAGACATAAAAGAGGTAAATGTTGGTATATAGAGTGCTGTACTTATGCAAACATTCCTGTCTTTATTACTGTAATGAAAATCAGTTTTATGTATGCCAGATGAGAAAATCTATTTTACCTCATTACTGCTCTTAAGTAGAATGAATTTCTGGAGTTTTCTGTGTATATGCACCTTGGTTTTGCACCAGAGAGAAGGAATATGGCAGTGACACTTGATCATTTTCTTTGCGACAGCATTCATACTGGAAGTGCTCAGTAATCAGTGGCCTGTTGTTTGCAACCATAGAATTCTCATGCTCTATTAACTCTGGTGGTAGGAAAATGGCTGTTGGCAATTTTCCATCATGTCAGTCCTTGTAGTATTTTTGTCAGATACAGTATTTATAAAGGCAACAAAAGTATTTCTTGCTTTTTCCTTCTCCAGATATTTTAGTGTTGAGAGTTGGAATATGTTTTCCCTGCTCGTCTGTTCTGTATATACTGTAGGGGATCCACTTACAGTACTGCTCCTGTATCTGTGAGTAATGGAAACCTGAGCTGATTTCAGGCTCTGTCTCAGTTTGATCTGTACAACTTCTTGTGTGTCTCAAAAGAATTTTGAATTCCCACATTAGACTGCAGACTGGGAAAAAAAGTTTGTATTTATGAAGCAGCTTAATGATTTTTTTTTCTTGTTTGATATTGTGCAGCAATTCATAATGATTTGTCCAGGTTTAATTTTAAAAGAAAGGCATTGTTCATGTGAAGATCAATAAAACCAAGATGATGTGCAATTCATTCTCAATGGACAAGTGCATTAATTTTTCATTTTAACATTGAATCATTTGATACACTTTGAAATAACAAAGTAATGATCTATAGATTGGGGGTATCAAAATTGAAAGCAATTTAATAATATGCACGTCAAATAAAACCAAAAGATTTCTATTTTATTTTCTTAAATTTTGAACTAACCATCCTACAGTGTCAAGGCTCAGTTATTTTAAAAAAATACCAAAGTTTTTCCGTTCTGAATTTCTGCCTATTCTCTCTTTTTACCTTCCCCAGTTTTCCCTCAGACATTTTTTTCCCTCTTGGATCCTTTAGTATTCACATTGCATTAAACATCTGCTATTTGTATCAGACACTCTGTAAATCCATCTATTGTTTATGTCAGTTAATGTTAAGTAATACTTTGTACAGCAATAAGAAGCAATAAAAACCCCGGCAATAAACTGCTGTGTGTCAGTGATTTCTCCTCAGGGTCTGCAACAAGCCATTTGATTTGACTGAAATAATGGCAAACAGTTTTAGACCTTTGCATTAACTCTGCAGGCTAACGTCCATGTGGGTTGGTAAGTGTCATGCTTACAGAAGAATATTGGTGCTGTAGTCCCAGAGATAAAAACTGATGGGAGCCAGAATAGGTGTTTGGGTAAACAGAAACATTAGTCGAAGATTTCCCATGGGAAACCCATTCAGGCTGTGTGTGACTTCTGTGTGTTCGAATACTTCGCATGTAGTGAGATGAGACAGAACTATTAAGTTTGAAGAAAGCTAATTTAAAGTAACTAGGTCCTAACTGCTAAAAGTGAAATACTAAATTGGTTTAGTTTTCCGGAAACACACACTTAGTATTTTCTGAAACTTGGGTGTCTCAGAGTGTCTCAAGGTGAATGTTGGCTTCAGAGACCTTTCACCAACCCTGGGATGTTTGGGTTTCGTGGTGTGTCATCCTGTTGTGTTGTTTCCCAGTCCCTTCCCTCCAATCAGTATGTGTTTAAGGGGATGAAAGAATATAGAAGAATAACTTGATTTTCCAGAACAAATGTCTCTGTCATATACTAATAAAACGGTGCAGAAAAGAAAGTTTTTTTACTAGCCAATTTAGATATTTCTTACAAGTACTTTTAGTAGTTCTTTATCAGTAGACAATTTTGATATTTCTTATAATAACTACTGGTTGACTTCATGTTTTTTAACCACAGCTGTCACTTTTGTAATTGTTTTGATCCTTAAAATCTGCATAAATCATTAAATGGTATTGTGGTTAGTAAAAGAAATTACTTTGATTAAGGAATCTGAGGGTCAGAAATATAAACCTTTCTAGTTAATAATTGTGGTTTGTTTTTTTTTTTTTTTAATTGGTCCAGCAGCATTCATTTAGGAAATTGCACCAAACCTTTAGAGAGATTTAATAAAGCTATTAATTGCATTATGCAGCATTAGAAAAGGGCAAAACCTATACTTATGGTATGAATAAAATAAACTGATAGTAGTTCCTCTTAATTTTTTCAATTTTTGGTCAAGAAAATAGGAGTCCTGGGAGCATGATATTTGCACTCGATATCTTGAAGAAAGCCTCTGTGAAGAAATGAATGAAAATAATATTGTGAGAGGAGCATAGGTAAATTCAAATTATTTTTGCAGTGTCATTTTGTAATAAAAATAGGGATTATAAGGGAAAAAACATGGAATTCATGTAGTGAACAGTTCATCTTTGTGTGCCTCCTGGGTTTGTTAAGGAATATATATGTAAAAAGATTATTTGTTCTCATTTACAAGTTGCAGTGTTTCAGGGGTGTCGTATTTATTTGGGAGACTTCTTATGTATGCTACAGAAAATTTGCAGAAATTGTTCACACATCTAGTTATTTTTTTTGCCTTAGCAGATGCTTTTTAACTTCCACTTTGAGATTCAAAATTTAATGCTGTCATATGTTCTACAGTATCTAGTCCTCAGTTGCATTAAAACCAGCAGATAAACCAAATAAGGTTGCAGTACGTAATATTAGTAAATGTAGATATGGATATCTCTCTGTCCATGTTTATACACACACTCATATTTATATGTATATTAAGGATGTGTGTCTGTTAAACCAGTATCCTTGTCCAGCTTCAAATGGAGGTGGTTAAATATAGCAGAATTACAGTGGTGGAAAAGGTGCTTTGATGTTTCTGAAAGAGTAGGATGATAAAGGAGGTAAAAAGGACCCCCAAATTCAGGGCACTCTGCATGAGAGAGTCGGATCTCATTTTGCATTTAATTCTATTCAGTTCTAAGCCTGCTCTCATTTAAAGTAAGAGTGATGTTCCCAGTTGTGTAGTTTGGGGAGTTTAATGGTTTTTAACAATGCCTAGAAAATACAGCAACTGAGTGGGGCAAAAGAAAAAACATATAATTTGTCCAAATTGCACAGATACTAGTTTGTAGTTAAAAAATGCACTCATTTCCTTTGTGTATTTGCTTTGTGACCAACTTACGTGTTAAATTGTTAATTTCTGTTTTGTACTGTGATGATAACTTGCTAATAATGTCAGGATTACGTTTTGATGTCAGCTCACATAGTTATGATGCCTTAATTAAATGCTTGGAAACAAAAACAGCTGTTGAGCTATGTACAGTGTTTAAACTTTATTTTTTTTCATGAGATTCACACAGAAACAGATTTAAAAAAAATCCAAATGCTATCCTTGTATTGGAATAATTGTACCAACACAGTGTGTTAGTGTGAAGTTCCAGCACGTTTTTGTCAGACAATTTTATTTCAGCAATACAGTTTTTACTTCTTAGTCATGAATTTAGTCTCTGTGAAGGCCAGGAGGTGGAAACCCTCTATTATTCCAGTAGTACACAGGACTCTGCACTGCTGTATCAGGAAATCTCAAGTAACAGTTTTATGATGCATGAGGATATTATTCTCTGCGAGCAATAACACACATTTCTATTTCTCCAGCAATATCCACATAATCAAACATTCACAAGTGCTTTGCAAAGAATTTAATTAAATAGTGTGCAGAGTGACTGGATGCAGCATGTACACAAGCTGTTATATATTCAGTAGTTCCCATTTTGCAGTTAGTGCAGAACACTTTTGTTCAGTAATATGTGTGAATGATATTTCTATCAAAATGTGCATCATCACCCCTCCTTTTGTACCTTACTCCTTAAAAAAGACACTAAAACCTTAACAGATGTCACCTTCAGGAGCACAGGATACCTTCCTCGAGGTTCTAATGGTGTGGTAAACAGAGGGAAATTCAAATTCTCATGTTGAGATTTGAACATCAAACATTGTTCCTCTGAAATCAAATGTTTATTCCTCCCCAGAGAAAGACACATATTATTGTGTCTTTTACCACAAAACCAGACGTGTTTGGAATTTTATTTAAAGGTAGTAGAAATTTCTGGAGCAAAGATCAGTCACTGAAAAATTAACATTAAGATTTAGATATTCAGAGTTTAAATGTAGACAATCAGAAGCAAAAAAACTTGTGACAATGAGTACGTTCAGAGTGCATTCTGTCAGTCACTGGGGATTAAGTGTCTTCTTTGGCATTAAAGTTCAGTGTATCAATCCCTGCACTAGGAAGAGGTACTCATATTCATTCAGCATTATTGGTATGCTCATGTCACCTGGAGGGCTTAACATTCTGGAAAACTGACAGGGTTATCTAATATGTTTTGTTTTCTCTGTTCAGAAAAGCCCTTTAAGCATGAGCTGATGCATGAGTTTTCAGGCTTGCAGAGCAATGAGGTTGTGTTGGATGAAAGTGATTTAGAATATCCCTCTGTGGTTGCCTACCTGCAAGGCAGTTATCTGTCCATCAGATTGGAAAGTTTTACTGGTATGTCAGTGCTATAAAGTATCAGTCTAAACCAGCAGACCAATAGCAATGACACAAATGGTGAAAGACAGTCTATAATTAGCCGTAAAGGTGTGTAGTGTGAGACCTCAACCTTGTTTCCCAGTTCCACAGAGTTGTTCAAGTTTATTACTGGATGACACTGATAAAATCTATACATTATGATTGGCAAGAAAGACCAAAACCTGCAAATGAATCCAAAGGAGAGAAAAGAAACAAAAAGATCAGTGAAAAATAGGAAACTGGTTTTACTTTTTGTGCTAGTTCTGATTCTGTGTCTCTCTGCTAATTTGAGGAGAATTGCTGAAAACCTAATTGGGATAAATAAGAACAGAGTCTCTCTGCATTCATCTTCTGAAGACACCTTTTAGAGGAAGGTTTAATTGCTGTAGGGGAAGTTGTGGAGATACGGCTTTCTTTACAGAGTGGAGAATGGGAGAGATCCCTGTTTAATGTTAATGAAGATTTGCTGTTAACTTCAGTGATTTCAGTCTGTAGCTTCTGTGTCCTTTTTTCTTTTTCTTCATCCTTATACCTTCTTTGTATAGCAAACAGGAGTTTCTCATTTTGCATGTAGTTTATAACAAATTGCAGCTATTCTAAAAATTAAGTACAGTTCAAGTTTCAACTGAAGAAGAAAAGGAAAACATGAAATTTTGAATTTACTCACATGTCTAATCTTCAACACCATGTTTTGGATTTTTGCTTTATTTTCTTTAATTAGGCTCTTGTTCTAGTGTCTGCTTTTCTATAAAATATTTATTCTTTAGCATTTGTAGTATGTCTGTGTTTGCAATTTGGATATTTTCACTTTATTTGTATTTGGCAGTAGCTGCTAGACTCTCTCTTTGCTTTCACTTGGAGGCTGGTATTTCTATGCTTCTTTTGGGAATACCAGAATATACCCAAGTTCTCTGTTCCCGGTATTTCAGTGGCAACTTGCTATGAATCCTGGAGTAGAGCTCCTGCAGTCTGCTTGTTCTCCAAGCCAATTCTACTGCATGTATCAGCAAGCCAAAACAGACAAACCTAGGAGATGTGTCAGTGCTGTGATATAATTTAGAGTATTATTTAAAATAAGTAGGTCAGAATTTTTCTTGTTCAGGTTACAAAATCAGCCCAGAGATCTTTCATCCCACCCAGTGAAGTACCACCTACATGTATACTACATGTGATAACTGCCAATGAACAGGCTTTGGAACCAGAAGTAATAGAAGCAAATGAGACAGGAGTGTGGCAGCCAGGCTAATTAATTAAGAAGTCAGGCTAATTAATTTGACTAGAGGGAGCACCATGCTGATGTGACATTGTAGCTTCCAAAATTCTGTCTGATTTGTACAGGAGTTGCACTGGGCTTCTTACGGATATGCAAGTTGTTTGTGGGCTCTTTTGGATGTTTTTTGCCATAAAGCAAAAATTGTATATTGGCTTATTCCCTAGGGAAATTTACTGTAATTTTGGATTTATTTCCAGACTAGTAGTCAATTTAGTTCCTTCTCAGTCTTCTGTAATAAGATTTTTTAACACATGTATTGTAATATTGTCTTGTTCAACCCCATACCACTGAGTTTCCTAGTTGTTTTTTTTTCACTTGATGGAGGACCTTCCCATCTTCTTCCTAATATTTTGTCACTTACTGAATAAAAACTGAAGTTGTGTATTGTCCCACTTCCAGCATGTGGGGCTGAGAGGTGATTGTCAGCAGCCCAAAGGATATGTGGAGGCAGTAGTATACACTGAAAGACACCTTGTTTTGTAAGAATGGATGATTCTGAGAAATTTGCCATTTTTCTTGTTATTAAACAGTATTTCTTCAGTGCACCCCTTAGTGTCAGTCATTACATACAGTTTGACATGTAGGATTTTCATAAAGGAGTTGCTTTAATGAAAAGGCAAAAAATACGTGTGGTAAAGGTCTGTGTTACCACACTGATATGGTATAATAAACATGAGAAGCAGTATCAAACCCAGTAGTAAATCAATAAGGTATTGTAGGTAAGCTGGATTCTGGATTTAGAAAGCTTCAACTAGAAATACTAAATACTGTATTACATTAATAACATGGTACTCATGTGTGAGCAGATAGTGGCATAAGATAAAAAATGCGTATTTTATTAATATTTCCTAAGTAACATTACTAGAGAACTGAAATTAAGTGTTTGGGGGGGGTTTGTTTGGCTTTTTGTAGTTTTCTTTTTTACATGTGTGTTATTTAAAATGCTTTAGTCTTACTTACAGTAGCTCTTCAGCATAGTAGCTCCCACAAGGAGTTAACAATATATCTTTTTTCTATTTCTAGATCTGTTAGCTGTGCCTAAGCACCCATATGCTGCTATGGAGAACTGGGGACTGAGTGTTTTTGTGGAGCAAAGGATACTGCTAGATCCAAGCATTTCTTCTATATTATACCTACTGGATGTCACCATGGTCATTGTACATGAGCTATGTCATCAGGTACTAAAGGTGTTCACATATTTGATCTTAATGGCAGAAACCAGGCATTCCTTTTTAAAACTGAGTATGAATTTGTACTGTATGTATGGACAGTTGTAACTTCTGTTGTAACTGAAAATCAAATAACGCGGAGGTCTGTAAGACACATTCTTCCAGTATCGAAACTATGAAGTCTCAAAATGGACACAGAAGAGAAAATCAGTAACAGTGAACAACTTCCCTGTCTTCTGTATGCTTATATTCTGTATGTTTGTGTGTCAGTGTGTTTGTTGCTGGTGTGTAGAATAAACACATTGATAGCTGTAGAAAATGATTTATTGCAGAACTATAGCAGATTCATCCTGAATTCCATGTTCCTGTAAAAATTTTTTTTGGCTGAAATCAATTTGGTAATCAGCTGCTTCTTCCATCATATATGCACATACTTCCATTTCCTTTTTTTTTTTTTTTTCTTAAATTTGATATTGACCCTCTCTGTGTTCACTGTTGGGGGATAATCGAGTCTATGTGTACAGAAACTATTGTGTCAATAAGAAAACTTAAAATAATAAATCCATATTACAATTTAATTTACATTTTTCCCATCTTCTTATCTCAAAACATTACAAGTGTTTAGTAATATTGAGTTGAATGCAAATGTTATTGAAGAAATTTGCTACAGGGGCAGGAAATGCTTTCTTAGACTCATAAGAGGCATAATCATAGCCTTCAGGTTAAAATGAATGAAATCCTACTGTGTAATCACCAAGGCTTACATCTGTGACTTTACACAGTGTTCTTTAAAGGCAATGCAAATTCTTAACACTTTCTGCAAATAAGAAGTATCATGTAAAAGGGAGTCATTGTAATGGAGTTCTGGCAGATGAACCTGGAAATAATAATGCTTGGTTCATATTCATGTTTCCCATTAAATCTGTCAATGAAGTCCTCAACTATAACATGAATTTTTTATTGAATGTTATTGCTGGTTTGATCTTGATATGATCATCTGATTTTGTTATAAGCTCTTTATTGTGCATTACAATAGGGTAGCATACTGTTCAGCTAGAAAAAATTAGAGTGCCTTAGGAATCAGGTGTGGAAAACAGAAATGAGGTCATCAAATTCCAGCTCCTGTTAGTATTAGATTCTTCCATGTGGTGTGTTTGTACGTCGGGTTCAGTGCTCCTGATTGCAGGGTTATGTGACTTCCCTTAAAACCTTTTGATTAAATCTGATGGTCGATAACTTTTTCATGCGTTCAGCTTTAAGTCTTGGTTTTAGTGAAGTCATTCCATTACTTTCAGTTTTTCTTTGCAGTGCTTTGATAATTTCCTTGGCTTCCAGAGCAATTTGTACTTCAGATGTGGGCAATTATCACATCAGTAACTTGCCAAGTTTGTTTATTTGATTCTCACTGAAACTGAAGCCTTTTTACATTCTTCTGGGAATATCAGAAGATCATGCAGTGGGTGAAAACTATGACTGAATTTATTTTAGGGTAGAAATTGGTCATAGGGTGCTTTTAAGTGACCTTAAAATAGCTAATGAGGAGGTTTACTTGATGTCCATGTTGATACTACTTCCAGTGGGTTTTGCTTAATTAAATGTAGCTTCCTCTATTCCTGTTGCTGCTGTTTCTCTTTCAGTACCTTGCATATCAGGTCTTTCCTCAGCTGCTTCACTGGGTAACTAGACAAGATAGAAAATATTCAGGTGAAAGAAACATTATTTCTACTGTTTAGATGCAGAACTGAGTGACACAGAATGTGGATTGTTCCTCTGCAAATAAAGTTTAAAGGGTGAAACCCTCAAAAAATATAAGCTGCAAAATACTGTTAAACACCTCCATCACAGTATTGTCTTTATTTAGCCATTTTTCCTGCTTTTACCTTACAATACTCAGAAGCCCCTAAAGGAAACTTTAGAGCAGGAACTCTAAACAGTACTATTTTAGTTGAAAATGTACTGAACTGAGACCTGGCTGGGTCCAGGATCTCTTGCCTCTGCTATTTAGTTGTTAATTATTCACTGCATTTTTAGTTGTCTTTTACTGTGAAGCATCTCACTTGCTAACCTGTGGTGACACATGAATATTCCTCTCCTTCACTCATTTGTAGACAGAATAACAGAGATTAACCAGAATCACTTCTGGTGCAGCCAAAAGTAGAATCCACATCTCCAGTTTTTTCTTTTGTATTTATTTATTTATTTATTTTAAATTCAGGTAAGATGAAATGGAACTCATAAAATATGTATTTCTCGTAGTCTTTTTT